>PVJA010031305.1:0-25092 GCA_004027025.1 Myocastor coypus | reverse complement strand
AAATAAAATAAAAAATTCTAAAAAAAAAAAAGGACTGTGGATCTAAGCACCAAAATGGGATCTCTAGGGAATAAGCAGTTTCCACCATGCAATATACAAGTACAGTTGATTAATCACCTGAGCTATATCTTTTTTAAAAAAATTTATTATTTTTATTTTTGTTTCAGAACCTTTGTTTATTTATTCACTCATTTTTTCCGGCCAGCTCAGCCGCCCAGAGGGCAGGGCTGGTGCAGCATGTGGTGCCGGAGATTGAACTGCGGTCCCTGAAGCCGCCCTAGCTTCCCTAAGCAGGCGCTTTAGACCACTGAGCCATCCCGCCAGGCCCCTGAGCTATATCTTTTATTTTTTTATTTTTAAATTTTATTTATTACTTTTATTCCTGTTTCAGAACCTTTGTTTGTTTATTCACTCATTTCCATGGCCGGCTCAGCCTACCCCGAGGGCAGGGCTGGCGCAGCATGTGGTGCCCGGGATCGAACCGTGGTCCCTGAAGCCACCCAAGCTTCTCCAAGCAGGCGCTTTAGACCACTGAGCCATTCTGCCGGGCCCCCAACTATATCTTTTAAAATAGGAGATTCATAGGTCCTACTCTAACTCTGAAGGCAGGGCTTAAGGGAGAAGAAACTTTAGTAAGCTCTCCAGGTGATTCTGTTTAAAAGTTTGAGAATCAGAATCACTAAGTTAAGATAACCTGCCCCCAACCAACCCTCATGTGCAAAACTGATTTTATAGCTCCATCTTGTGGCCTGGAAGATAGAAAGCAAGTCTGTGGAATAGAGTACTTGGCTTTGTTCCACATAGTTAATTGACAAAGGCTGTTAAAGCCCACAATAACCCTTATACATCCTCTAAGGATTGATTCATTAGATACAATATTTTGATCCATGCCACACACTCAGAGATTAGAGGTTCAGAAACATTACAGAGTTATCTTTAAGAATGCAGACTATTTTGGGATGAGTATAATATTATGCACTCAACATTCCAAGCATTGTGCTAGGCACCAGGGATTAAATATAAATAAAATCTTGTCCTGCCCTTAAAAACTCACAGGAAAACACAAGTAATAATACAAATTAGCACAAGTGTCTCCTTTCTAAGACACAATTCACAAGTGCTGGGAAGAATATGAGACATAAGCTGGTTTAGTTAGAAGAGATATCCATTTAATAATTAATATAGCAAAAGAGGCAACTGATATATACAATATGAACTCCACAAACCAAAAGTACATTGCAGAGATTCCAAACAGAGAAACTCTCCCCTTAGTATTAAGGATAAACTTGACTGTTTTTATTAATTAGACGTATACTCTGTGCCAAAATTGTGCTGGGTGCTTCAGACACAAGAAAAAAAGCTATAAGAGCATGTAGTAGCTGGGTGTGGTGGCGCATGCCTATAATTCCAGCACTTGGGAGGCTGAAGCACGAGGAGCGCTGTGAGTTCACAACAGTGTTCTATCCATTCAGTTACAAAGTGACTTCAAGGCTAGCCTGAAATGCATAGTGAGATCTATCTCAAAAAGACAAAAAAAAAGAACATGTAGCAGGGTGGTCTAGCAGCTCCTAATGGGTTACCATTTTACTTTTTTTTTTTTTTTAAGTACAGTCCTTGGAGATCAAACTCAGTGCTTCACACATACTAGACACACATTCTACCACTAAGTTAGATCCCAGGCCCCACCATTTGGTCATTAGGAATTGAATGTATTAGGGGCCAGGAAGATCTGTGACACAAGTGCCTGCCTGGCAAGTGCAAGGTCATGAGTTTGAACTGTGGTCCCACAAAAAAAGGGGGGGAATTGAATGCATTAAAAACAAACCAATAAAGGAGAAATTCTCCTTGATGTGCATTTGTATGTGAGAGTAGTGCAAGCAGAGAAGGGAGAAGGGGCACTGACGGTGAGAAAGGGCAAATTGCTCAAGGAATTTTTTTTTTTTTTTTTTTTTTTTTTGTGGGACCAGGGTTCGAACTCACGACCTTGCACTTGCCCAGCAGGCACTTGTGCCTCAGAGCTATCTCCCCAGCCCCGCTCAAGGAATTTTAAGTTTATCCAATAAATAGGTTACATATTCTTTCTGAAATATTTTTTCTTGGGGCACCTAACATTATAAGTTCTAGACACAGGAAGGTGAGCAAAGATAAGGCACTAAGGCTCCTGGACAGGCCAGCAGCAATAATAATGCTTAAGGGCTCTTATGCCACAGGAACGGGTAAGCCTTGGAGTCAGCCAGCACGTTACGGTAAGGGTCGGATGTGGCAGGGGCGTGATGAACAGGAAAGGAGAGCCATCAACACCAACAGTGACAGAGGGAAAGAGGTCAGAGAGTTACACAGCACTCTTGAGATTTCAGCCAGGATGATTATAGCAGTGATGACAGAATTACTGAAAACAGATGTCAACAAAGGAGTGCCAGTGAGAAAACAAAAGCTTTCATTCAGGGTTTCAGTGGACAGAACACTGTCATGAGCACTTTGTGGGGCTGTCTGGTGAAGATGACCAGATGGGAAAAGACACGAAGTCATTTCCTCAACTTGTCCCAGACAACCAAACACCAATCAGGCCCAAGCTTCCTTTTTTTTTCCAATTTTGAGACAGAATCTTACTATGCAGTTCAGAGGCCTTGAGCTCACTATTTAGCTTGGGAGTGGGGGCTCACACGTGTAGTGATCCTTCTGCCTCAGCCTATGAGGCCCAGGTTTTCTGATGCCATTTTCTAAATATCACCTAAATTCTGGGTCCTTCTGACTTTCTTTTCTTTGCTCCTTAAAGAGCTCCTGACAGGGATGTTGGGGTATAAAAGAATTAAGATGTGTTATATACATATGCCAACTCTCCATGAATGTAATCATTATGTATCGCAAATGTGTACTAAAAAAAATTTTAAAAGCTAATGTTACCACAACTATTAGAATCATGCTGGAAAGAAGATAAATACTTGAAGCTAATAGTGGCTTTCGATTTTTTTAAAAATTACTTTAATGTGTAACAATACATTAAGGTAAAATATTTGTGTTTATATAGCTCAATAAATTTTTACATAGAGCCGGGTGTGGTGGCGCACGCCTGTAATCCCAGCACTCGGGAGGCTGAGGCAGGAGGATCGGTGCGAGTTCGAGACCAGCCTGGGCTACAAAAGTGAGCTCAAGGCCAGCCTCAACTGCATAGCGAGACCCTGTCTCAAAAAGACAAAAAAAAAAAAAAAAAAAAATTTTTACATAAATTCACACTGATGAAACTACTTAGATCTAGGTATGATTTACTCAGTTGACACCTACCCCAGGGGCAAGTACTATTCTGATCTTTTATTCTTTTATTTATTTATTTTTAATGTATTTCATACAAGCTCTCGCTACACAGCTCAGGCACCTAGTCATCCTCCAGATTTCAGCCTCCCCAGAGCTGGAATTACAGGTGCGCACCACCATGCCTGGTTTATTCTGACCTCTGTAACATTCCCATTCTTGAACATCATACAAATAGAGTCATACACTATAGACTCCTTTATATCTGGCTTCTGTCACTCAACATTATGACTATGAGATTCACTCAAGTCAATACATGTATCTATAGTTTGTTCAATATTGTATTGTATGGCTATTCCATGGCTGATATTTACCCATTTTCCTTATGCAGACATTTAGGCTGCTTCCAGTTAAAACAAAACAAAAAAATTATTATTATTTTTGCAGGGGGTGGTCTACAGGATGTTCAGGGTCTCGCTACTAGATCACACTCGAAGGGATCTGCCCAAGAGCTGGGATTATAGGCATGTGCCACCACACCCAGTCTCAATTGCAGTCTCAGCATGCCCCATGGGCTGGGATGGCACGGCAGGCCTGGGGATTGAACCCCTGGCCCCTGCATTTGTTTACAGGTGCTTTAATCACTGAGCTATTTGGCTGGCCCAGCTTTGGGCTATTATTCTTTTTTGGGGGGCTATTATTAATAAAGCAATTAGGAATATTTTTGTATATGTCTTTGGTGGCAACTTATTTCTCCTAAAATTACCAATGAGATTGCTGAGTCATATATTTAGTTTTAGTAGATACTGACAAATAGTTTCTCCTAATGGGAATTTCATTTGCTCTAAATCCTTGTCAACACTATCAGTCCTTTTCTTTTTTCTAAAGGTAGTGAGAGTGTATATAAATTAGGAATTCTTCCATGAGTTAGGTTTCCTGGTTTACATTATATAAACAAGTATGAAGAAGTACACAGACCACAGAGATGGAGACAGAATGTGGGGATAGGTGGAAAGGGCGAAAGGGAGGAGACAAGGAAGTAACAAGGGCCAAGACACAATGACATGTGGCTGGAATGACAGAATCTTACAACTAACACAAGACAGCACCTCCCACCAACTACACCTTCCTTCAAACAATCTGACATTATTCCAGGCCATCACGGGCCTTGTTCACAGAATAAAGTTAGAGCCAGTAGCCAGCTACGCCAAGACAGACAGGATTTAATTCATTGTGTCAGGGAACAACAGTCTGCCACAGCTGAGAATTCCTCCCTCCACAGGAGAATAAATTCAGCAAATCTAGGAAAAATATAAGTGATCTCCTAGCCACCCAAAGAAATCAAAGACTGCATCCAAGGCCTTAGTTATTAATGTGTAGCCACAATTTGTCATTTCTTTCTTTTTTGGTATCTGGAATCAAACCTTGTGCTTGTCAGGCAGGCGCTATGCTGCTGAGCTCCATCCCCAGCCCAGGTCATCATTTCTGTGCCTGAACATTTACTCTGTCCCTTTATGTGGCTCATTCTGCCTTACCCCCAGGTTCTGACAAAGTGTACCTCTCTGCAGAGTCACAGGGCTAGGTGAGGCTGCTAGCCATGCCTCTGCGTTCCATTCTGCTGTCCTTAGCACACTGTGACTGCACCTGACTCTCCTAGGGAAGGTTAGGTTCACACATTAGGGACTGGTGCTCTTGTAATTGCTGTACTTTGTGCTTAGGGAGGTCTCACCTGACCAGCACACAAATGAGTATCTGTGTGAATGAGAACATCTGCTAGTTAGCTTCGGAGCTCTGCTGACCTACAGCCGGTGCTTTACTGACGATCTCACATTCACAACTGTCTCCAAAGAGCCCTTGGCACCACTGGTTTCTCCATCATAAAGTCCTCAATTAAGAGCAATTCAAACTCCCGCTACTTGTTCTCAGTAACTGTCTGGCATCTCCCTTTTCCACCTTTCCCATCTTCAAATACTAAAATCAAATCAAAATTAGTCAGAGACCTAGATATTAAAACAGAAACACTGAATCTGCTGGAAAAAAATTGGATAAAACTGTTGAAGACCAAGTTATGGGCAAGGACTCAACAGAATCCAGCTGCATGAGACACGATACCAGAAACCAAGAAATAAACTACATTAAATAAGAAGTATCTACACAGCAAATAAAACAACTTACCTGGTGAAGATATAACCTACACAATGAGAAAAAATATTTTAGCAGCTATTCCTCAGGAAGAAGTATATTTAAGAGTACATAAAGAACTAAAGAAAACTGGATCTCTCAAAACAAGCCATCTAATTTTTTAAAGAGTGAGCAACTGTAATGTATACATACTTCTCAGAAGCAAATTCTATCTATCTATCTATCTATCTATCTATCTATCTATCTATCTATCTATCTATCTATCTATCTATCTTTTCTTTTTTGGTGGAACTGGGGATTGAACTCAGGCCCTTGTGCTTGCAAGCACTCATTCTACTGAGCTATCTCCCCAGCCCAGAAGCAGAATTTCAAAAGGCTAATAACATGGAAAAATGTTCAGCATATTCAGCCATTAGAGAAATGTAAATAAAAAAAAAATTGGGATTCTATCTTATTCTACTATTATCAAGTACTCAACAGGACATGCTGGAGAAGTTGTAAAGGAAAAGTAATCCTTATGATACCACATGTTGCCTTCAAGAGACAGATTCCAACTACTTTAAAATTTAAATTTATCTTTTATTGATTTATAGTTTTTTAGATCCTCTAGATATATGTATTCAATATAATATGAATGAATTACTTGTCTCTGGCCTATTTTTTCTTTTAATGGTATCTTTGATAAAAAGTTCTTAGTTGCAATTATTTTTTTCCTTTCATGCATAGTAGTTTTTGAGTCTTCTTTACTACATTCAAAAAAACTTTGTCTACTGGTGGCCTTGTACTATGAAAGAAGAGGCCAAGGTTAAGACAGCCCCATTCATGTTTCTGTAGTGCTGAGGACTGAACCCAGGGCTGTTGGACTCAGCTACATCTCTAGCCTTTGTTCATTTATTTTTAATGAGCAGAACATATTTGTTGAGGGAAAGAAAGCTCCTGACAGAGAGGGACAGGAGCAGGACACCAAGTGGGTGGTCCCCAGGAAGCTGTCTCTTTCAGGAACTTTTATAGAGGAAAACCATGTGGTGAGACAGATCTAAAGTGAAAACCGGGCCCGGCAGGATGGCTCAGTGGTCTAAAGCGCCTGCTTAGGAAAGCTTGGGAGGCTGCAAGGACCGAGGTTCGATCCCCAGCACCACATGCTGCGCCAGCCCTGCCCTCAGGGCAGGCTAAGCCGGCCATAAAAATAAACAAACAAACAAACAAACAAACAAAAGTTCTGAAACAAGAAAGAAAATTTTAAAAAGAAAGAAAAAGTGAAAACCAGGGCCTGGGGAGATAGCTCTGTGGCACAAGCGCCTGCCTGGCAAGTGCAAGGTTGTGCGTTCAAACTCCATCCCCACCAAAATAAAACATAAACAAACAAACAACCCCCCCCCAAAAAACAAAACAAAACAAAACAAAAAAACGTGAAAACCATGGAAACTCACTTAGGTGGGCATGAGGTGGAACGCAACTATGGTCAAACCAATATGGTTACAAGCACCACTGTTCAGATAAAATTGATTAAATCAGAATCATATTGGGAAGTCAGGCAGTAAGCCAGCATAAATATGGAACAGGGTCTCTTCCTGTTGGGGTTTGGGTTCGTACCTCATTTAGGCTCTTTTAAGGTGACTGATACCTATTTAGAATATCAATCTCCGATGCGCATTCCTAGGGAAGTATATGTCTACACTCATTTGCCGGGTGCAGAACCTGGCCAGGGCCAGGGCGGAGAAGTAGACGAGAGCATCAGGCTGCAGCAGAGTGTCACAAAGGTTAATGTTACTTAAACAAATGGAGAGTAAATGTGGAGACCAAAACACAGAAAAGACATTTCAGCAGCAAGCTAAAACAGCTTTCAAAAGGAACCTTAGCTTCTTAAAAGATATATAAACAGCTGAAAAGTCTCTACAGAGCAAGATTCACCTACATCTACCACCTGAGATAGTTTCTCTTGAGACTTAGTTACTGAGCATCAGTGAAAGAATATATTCCCAAATGGGAACAGTTTCTTTTAGGACAAACACCATCTCCTATTGGTGGTGAAATTAAAAAGCAGGAAACACTGCTCTAAATGAGACACAGTGACAACTGCTTCACACTCTATTTTTAAAAACCTCCATAATGAGGCTCATCTTTAATGAGATCGTAGGTAGATGCAAGAACTTTAGTGACTGAGGATGTGGATGTTGATGTCGTTTCACTGGCTCTAAGTGACAGTGAAGAGATGAGCGCCTACTGAGAAGTTTCAGGTTATTCCTATTCAGGATCACAAACTTGCTTCCTACCAAACCACTGGAACTGTTAAAAACATATTAAAGTATTATTAAATAAGATAAGAAATTTAAAAAAATAAAAAAAGCAACAAAAAGAATGAGACAAACAGAATGACAACAGGGAAACTCTGCTTTTCTTGAATTCTCTACACATTAGTGTCCTGGAAACCATTCTGCCACTGCCAACAGTCCAAAGGAGACACAAATGGGACATTGGCAAGGACAAAGGAGGATGGTTACAAAGTCAGCAAAACCTAAATGAAATAAGTGAAATCTTGCTCAAATATGCAATGTATCCTTGTAAACATGAAGATTTTTCTTTCAGTCAAATACACTCAAAATTTCCCTTCTTCTGGACCAGCCACTGTACTAAAATCCCTAAAGCTGACCTTTCCAACTCCAATATCGGCGAGGCTGGGCAAAGAAAAATACAAATGAGAGGCTATACCTGTATTAACAGAAATGGTGAGGCCAGCAAGATAACTCAGCACATGAAGTGCCTGCTTAGGCAGAGCACAGCGGCAGGTTCAATCCCTGGATATGCTGGGGCTCAATGAGACAAGAGTTGAGACTGGGTGTGGTGCTGCACACCTATAATCCCAGTGCTTGGGAGGCTGCAGATAGGAGAATCACCATGAGTCCAATCTGTGTAGTGAGACCCTGTAGACCCTCTACTAAGTATATTAAAAAAATAAGAGCCAGCCAAATACTTTAGTGGGTTAAAACACCTGCTTGTGCAGGGGCCACGGTTCGATCCCCAGGCCTACAATGCTGGCCCCACCCCCGGGTAACACTGATATGGCAACTGAGACTGGGCATGGTGGTGGGAGCCTATAATGCCAGCTCTTGGGAGTCTGATCTAATAGTGAGACCTTGAACACCCTGTAGACCGTTCCCTAAAATATAAATAAATAATAAATAAGAACCTGTGACTCAGTTTTACCTATTACCAGCACTTTTGATATCTCCCTTTCTCATATATATATATATATATATATATATACACATATATATGCATATATATATGTATATATATGTGTATATATATACATATTTGTGTGTGTATATATATATATACACACATACGCATATACACACACATACTTTTTTAAAAAATGTATTTATTACAGGGTCTCACTACACAGATTAGACCTATAGTGATCCTCTGTTTGCAGCCTCCCAAGCACTGGGATTACAGGTGCCACCATAGCCAGTCTCAATCACCATCTTGGGGCCAGGGAGATAGCTCAGGGGCACAAGTGCCTGCCTGGCAAGTGAAAGGTTCTGAGTTTGATCCCTGGTTCCGCAAGGATCAATCACCATCTCAGTGCTGAGAAGTTTGTGGTTATTCCTCCTATTCAGAATTACGAACTTGCTTCCTACCAAACCACCGGAAGTCAATTATAAGGCTTGTAGGGAACCATAACAGACTACATCTCAGAACACTGTGTGGGTAAGGGTCTCTATGAGGACCTGTGTTCTTCTTCCCCGTCCCCCAAAAATGCTGCTTATATTCACTCAGTTGACTATACTCAATTTTACTTACAACTAACTGTACTTCTTCTTCTTCCTCTTTTTTGAGTACCAGGCATTGAACTCAGGACCTTATGCTTGCCAGGGAAGCACTTATTCCACTGAGCTATCTCCTTGGCACTGTTCTGGGACAAGGTCTCACTCTGTAGTCTATGCTGGCCTTGAACTGGAGACAATCCTACTGTCTCAGCCTCATGAGCACTGGGATTACAGGTGTGAGATCATGCCTGGCTCCTACAGTTAAGATAGGTTCACAAATTCCTTAAAATCTCTCCCTACACTCTGTAATCTAGCCTGTCCTAAGCTTGTCTGCCCCTGGGAACCAACACTGTCCCCAATATTGGGTTGGGGTTTCTAAACAGATGTGATTAGGAAACAAATCATCTACTGCAACCTAGTTTAATTAATCCTATTTGGAAAAGCAAGAGCCTTCTTCCACATCAACTTGTTCAGAGGAAATTTAAACAAGATCTGTAATTCAATCTCTAAACTCTAGTGAGTATAAAATCGAGAAGTGTTCAAGAATATTTCATGCCCTAGCCGGGTGTGGTGGCGCACGCCTGTAATCTCAGCACTCCGGAGGCTGAGGCAGGAGGATCAGTGCGAGTTCGAGACCAGCCTGGGCTACAAAGGTGAGCTCAAGGCCAGCCTGAACTGCATAGTGAGACCCTGTCTCAAAAAGACAAAAAAACAAAAAACCCTTTTTATTGATATTCAAACCCCACAGAACATTAGAAGAGCTGAAATAAACAGCCATAAGCATCCTAGTTCCCATGGCACTATTCGTCCATTTATTCCAAAAAAGAAATCAGTGGGATTGTCAATTACGTTTATTAAGTGACATTTCTCCCATATGGACTTTTAAAACTATAGGTTACTAAAGAGACCACAAAATTTCAGCTGTAATTGAAGAAATCGAAACAAGAAAATATTAGTTTCTTACAAGGCTAGCAACAAATTAAAGTGCTGGCTAGGGTTTAGAGAAAGATGAAGTCTCAAGTATAGTTGACAGGCATCTAAGTCAATGAAGCCTTTGATCATGAGGTCTAGTTCAGAAAATTTTTAGCAAAAAACTCTCCTTAAAGATATTTGGTAAAGTAGGGCAAGGAGATGTATACCCAGGTACAACGTAGCATTGTTTATAATAGCCAAGAGGAGATAACACAAAAGTCCTAGTTTCACTGGGCGTGGTGGCTCACGCCTGTAATCCCAGCACTCGGGAGGCTGAGGCAGGAGGATTGGTGCGAGTTCGAGACCAGCCTGGGCTACAAAAGTGAGCTCAAGGCCAGCCTCAACTGCATAGCGAGACCCTGTCTCAAAAAAAAAAAAAAAAAAAAAAGAAGTCCTAGTTTATAGGTGTATCATATTAATTAAGCATCACATAGTGATTAAGGGCATAAATGAGGGGCCAGCCAGACAGTCCTGTGGACTAAAGCACCTGCTTAGGCAGAGAGCAGCAACTGGGGATACAGCAGCCAGAGTTCCATCCCTGGCATGATGAGCTGGCCCTGCCCCTGGTGCACTGAGACCATGATTGAGCCTGGGTATGATGATACGTGTCTGTAATCCCAGTGCTTGGGAGGTGAAAACAAGAGAATTACTTACTAGTCGGATCCGTGTAGTAAGACCCTGTAGACCCTGTACTAAATATACTTTTTTAAAAAAGTGCTGATATGAAAACATCTCCAGACATACTAATTGAAATAAAAATTGAAAACAGTAGATATTCAGTCTGAATTTTTTACTTTTTAAATTTTATTTTATTTTATTTTTTCAGAACTAGGGATTAGCCGGGCGTGGTGGCGCATGCCTGTAATCCCAGCACTCGGGAGGCTGAGGCAGGAGGATTGGTGCGAGTTCCGACACCAGCCTGGGCTACAAAAGTGAGCTCAGGACCAGCCTCAACTGCACAGCGAGACCCTGTCTCAAAAAGAAAAAAAAAAGAACTAGGGATTGAACTCAGGTCCCTGTGCTTGCCAGGCAAGTGCTTACTCTACTGAGCTATCAACCCAGCCATTTTTATTTTTATTATTTATTTTTTTATTTCTTTATTTTTGCAGAAGTAGGGATTGAACTCAGATCCTTGTGCTTGCCAGGCAAGTGCTTATTAAACTACTGAACTATCTCCCCAGTTCCTAGTCTGAATTTTTTAAAGGATACCTATATACGCTGGTCATTACATCAAACTACGTTCTAAAATATAAGAAACTGTAATTGTTCATTGTAGTTACCTTTTAGAGAGAATGACTAGAGGCCAGGAAGTAGAAGAACCACATTAATGCATAAACATTCAAAAACAAAACAGGTAACAGAAATAATCTGGAGGGTTTTTTTTCATTATACTTACATTCAATAAATGTTAATTGTAAAACAACAATTGTCATTCAGACTGGTGCAGGTGTCTGGGGAAGGAACTTATGACTTCCACAGTGAGTCAGCTCCATTTTTCAAATGTAAAGAGAGGCTCTTTCTAAGTCACCCATGTGGTGCTTGATATTTCAGTTCTCCTGTTTCAGGCTCCCAGGGTGTTGGGATTATCATGACTGGCTAACTTAAAAAAAATTTTTTTTTTAAAGAAAAGAAACCACTCTTTCTGGCTGGAACCACAGAGGGTGTAACAGAAAAGAAAAAGGTTCCTGCTGTGCCAGAAATCCTTAAGGAAAAGCAAAGACATTTTGCACAGTTGAAAATAAAGCACCTGAGAAAGTCTGCCCAAAAGATGCTTCGCAAGGCAAGGAGGAAGCTCATCTATGAAAAAGCCAGGCACTATCACAAAGAGTAGACAGATGTACAGAACTGAGATCCAAATGGCTAGGCTGGTGAGAAAAGCTGGTAACTTCTATGTCCCTGCAGAGCTCAAACTTGTATTTGTCATCTGGATCAGGGCTATCCAAAGATCCACAAGGTGTTGCAGCTTCTTCACCTTTGCCAAATCTTCAATAGCACCTCAACAAGGCTTCAATTAACATGCGGGGAACTGTGGAGCCATACATTGCATGGGGTACCAAAATCTGAAGTCAGTAAGTGAACTAATATACAACTGTGGCTATGGCAAAATCAGTTAAGAAGCGAATTGCCTTGACAGATAATTCACTGATTGCTTGATCACTTGGTAAATATGGTATCATGTGCATGGAGGATCTGACCTGTGAGATCTATACTATAGGAAAACACTTGAAAGAGGCAAATAACTTCCTGTGGCTATTCAAGTTATTTCCATGAGGTGGAATGAAGAAAAAGACCACCCATTTTGTGGAATGTGGAGATGCTGGATATAGGGAAGACCAGACCAGCAGGCTTATTAGGATGAACTAAGGTACCTACCATGGGGTTTTTATGATTTGGTCAGTTAACAAAGTGTCTGCTTCCAAATCGAAAGAAAGAAAGAAAGAAAGAGAGAGAGAGAGAGAGAGAGAAAGAAAGAAAGAAAAGAAACCATGTTCAATGAGGCAAGGGGAAAGCAAGAAAGTGCCCAGAGCAAAAAATTAGTGGCAGAGACTGAAAAATAATCAAAAGGAAAATTAAAACACACCCACACTCACTTCTGAAGACACTGCTGACAACATGAATCAGTCAAGCCTTCCTCTGGAGATGACCACCTTGACTCTAGTCAGCTACTCCTTGCAGCTGTTAAGCCAGGAGTCAGCAGGCTAGGAAAAGGCTAGCATCTTGCCTGTTACAATATGAAAGAGGCAGAACAGCTGATCTTCAAAGAAGCGGCAGAAAATACCACTGCTAAATGGAGGCGATTATCTTCCTCACCCAAAAGGCAAAGGCACATTAGATGCTCAGTCATCTCTCACCCTCAGCTACTACTTGCACTAGAAAAGCCAAGAGCCAGGTCTGTATGCAACACAAAGGGCAGGAGAAATCTCTGCTGCCCTACAGAGCCTCAAGGAGCCCTGCTGAACATGATGGAACCCCTCTGAGCTACACATATCTACTCTAAGAGTTTAGCAGCTTCTGACTGCTCCGTGGAGAATCAGCTAGGAATAAAATTCAAGGAAGATAATCCTCTATATTTACTGCCCCTTTAGTCTGAGGCCCATGAAAGAAATTACAACTCTCCTTACTTTTTTTGTCTGTCTCTAGGACAGGGTCTACATGATCTCATTATACAGATCGGACTCCTAGTGTTCCTCATGTTTTCAGCCTCCCAGGGGCTGGGGTTACAGGCATTTGCCACCAGGCCCAGTCTCAGTTGCAGCCTCAGTGCACCCAGGGGGTGGGGCCAGCAGGGCACCCAAGAATTGACCCGGCAACTGTGCTCTGCCTATGCAGGCACTCTGGTCTGCTAAGCTATCAGGCCAGTCCTTCCACTACTTTTTTTTTTTTTTATTATTTTATTTTTCTTGTTCCAGAACAGCCTGCCCTGAGAGCTGGGCTGGCACAGCATGAGGTGCCAGGGATTGAACCGCAGTCCCTGCAGCCACCCAAACTTTCCCAAGCAGGTACTTTAGACCACTGAGCCATCCTGCTGGGTCCCGCTTCTGCTACTTTCTATGACACTCTTTTGCAATACTGCTTCCCAAAGTAGGAACTTGCCTCCATGCTGTATTTCCAGAAGAACTGTCCTTTACACAGAAAAAGTGGTTTTATACCAAGTGCCATAAAAGGTCTCCCCTCTCTCATAGTATTTATGGAACATGAAAGGTCTTCTATTTGCCCTCATCCCTGTATCCTTCAATGCCTAAAATTTTCCCATTAGCAATTCATACCAAAAGGTATAGATGCCTGTTCAATAATGAAAATTGTATCCCTAGATCACAGTATATTGGGTAGGTTTTTTTTTTTTTTTTTTTGTGGTACCTGGGCAAACTCAGGATCTTGCATTTCCCAGGCAAGCACTTATTCCACTGAGTTTTCTCCCAGTACACTGGCTCTTAACTTTTTGTTGTTTCACTTAATAGTCCTTTCAAATACTGGAAAAAGCAAACTTTCTTTTCAGAAAAAGACACGTAGGTAAATATATCATATACACCTTCCAAACAGTGTTGTAGGTCCAAATTTCTCTAAAAGAGCCCCCGTTAGCTCCTGGGCTCGGCAGCAACAACTCTGGAGAATTTCCATGACCCGAGCCACCAACCTGCAAAAGCACCTGTGCATTTAGGCAGCGCTAAGCCTCAAATGAGAAGGTGGCTGAAGGGAGGGTCTCACTGCCTCGTAAAATTGCCTGGAACTGACTTGTCTGGAGTCCAGATTATAATTTCGGACTCCTCCTCTCCTGAGCAGGGAGTGTGGGTTTCTCATCCTGCCTGGTGCTCAGGAGTAGGTTCTCCTTGCTTCAGAGATATCAGTACACACTAAGAGGAGCCCAACTGGGAGCAACGGCCAGGCAAGTTCTTACAACACTTGCTGACTGATCATTTTACCTGAGAAGTGAGGGAGGGAAAAGTTTGAAAACTTTATGAAGAGGGACTCACCTCTGAGGTTTTCGAATATCCCAGAGTCCTACTCCTTCCTTTGAATTGGCTGTGGCCAATAACCTGGGCTCCACAGGGTTAAACATGACACTGTGAAAAGCTGAAGGATAGTTTGCCAGGCAGAAGGGCTCTGTGAAAAAAGAAATTACAGTCAGCTCATTTCAGGCATACTGGGTCAGGGGCAAACAGATGACCACAAGTGTGAACATGTGTAGAAAAACACAGCAGCCATCTCAAAGGGCAAGAACCCCAACATCGTAAGCTACCAACAGGGACCCTTCCTGAAGGTACCTCTGAGCATGCACACATTTTCTGTGTGCAAGAGAACAACGGTTACTTACACACATTTAGTCAAACTTTAAGTCACAATACTTAGAAATCTATATAACAGCTTAAAGGGGGGAAGATAAAATTTTTTATTTAGTCAAACTTAATTTCATATAAACTAAAAAAATTCATGATTTAGGGGTAGGTATGGTGGCGCACGTCTATAATTCCAGCACTTGAAAGGCTGAGGCAGTGGGATCAATGTGAGTTCGAGATCAGCCTGAGCTACAAAAGTGAGCTCAAGGCCAGCCTGAACTGCATAGGGAGACCCTGTCTCAAAAAATAAAATAAAATAAAATAAAAATCATGATTTATGATAGGATTATCTTTTTGATTCAAATTTATCAGTTATAAAAACATAATAAAAGCTCATGGGCCGGCAAGATGGCTCGGCAGTCTCAAGTGCCTGCTTAGGCAAGCTTAGGCAACCACAGGGACTGGGGTTCAATCCCCGGCCCCACATGCTGTGCCAGTCCCACCCCCAAAGCAGGCCGAGTCAGCTATAATACATATATAAATAAATAAATACTCAAACTCCAAACAGATTTAATAAAATAAAGTGAGACAGTGAAAAAATTAAGACAAAACAACAGCATAGTTCTGCCTTTTGGTCCACGTTACCTAGGTCGCTCAATACAGATTTTTATGATTTCATTGCCAGTATCGTTTTTATCTATTTAAAAATGCCTAATGCTTGAACAACTCCTGCATCCAGATAGTTTTTAGTCAATGTCACCTAGAATTCTTGCAGCTCTCTGTATAGATTTCAAGAAGGAATCACTGTGCTGCCTCCAGGGACACATCCCTGCAGAGTGTCCTTTTCCACTTCTGATGCCCACAGTCTGTGTGGCACAAGGCCCTAGGAGGGTGAAGTGCTCAGCCATCTCTCACCCTCAAGCAGTGAGACACAGGAAAACCTCCTCTTCCAGGCACAAAGAGACCCAGCCACAGCCACTGCCTGCTGTGACCTGGCCTGCTCAAACTTAACAACAAGCTTACTAATAGTATGAACCTTAGTAACAAGTACAGCTCAGCATAGTCAATGCTTGAAACATAGGCCTAGATTGTAGCTCAGTGTGAAGTACTTGCCTAGTGTGTGTGACGTGCTCCTGGGTTTGATACCCAGCACCATACACACACACACACTCACACCCTGCCAGTCAAAGCATGTCAGTGTGCTGGTTAGCAACTCTGTGTACAGAGGTAAATGTTATGAAACTAAACTTAAGGATGGAGGTGACAAAAGTGGAACTGAAGAAAGGGGACTTTGACAGTTGCAGAAAGAAATCTTTCTGCAGCACAAATGAGCTGAGTAGATGCACTTCCTAAAGAACATGAGAAGTTCTTCATTTCATATGCCTGAGACTAAAAGCACACATTTGGAGGAGACACACAACAATTCTCTGCACAAAGAACATATCTGCCACTATCTTGTGATCAAAATAGTAAAGTCATACTCTATGGTCATTTTGTTTTCTAATAAAAGAGCAAAACTTGAAAATAATGTTACACAAGGTACAGAGCATCCCTGTACTTTACGAGCTACCAAGAATATGTGTGTGTTGGCATCACCCAGAGCAGGCCCTTGGTGGCTATCCTCCACCATGACATGCCACATCTTCTGTTCCCTAGGGCCATCAGGGCCAAGGATCAAGGGTTTGTACACATTCAAAGGTATCTGGAAAAGGGTTGGCAAAGGTCCCTAACTTTTAAGTACTTAGAGCAGGACAGGACTTCCAGATACACAGCATGCTGCCACGTGAGCCTCACATTTCTACTTCCTTAACATCACTGATACGTAGGTACTCAGGTCATAAAATGACTTTAGTGACCCTGTCATCAAACTGCTCAAGACAGTAGCCTTCTTTCTGTACAGGGATCCTACCTCCATGAGGAGACTCCCGGATGTCCCAAATGAGAACCCGGCCATCATCTGAAGAGCTGGCAAAAATGTTGTCATTTACTGGGCTCACCGACAAACCATATACTGCGTCTTCATGAGCAAACACATCCAAGGTCTCACTGCTGAGAAACAGAGCAAGAGAGGCACACAGGAATACATGAGATTGAACAGTGCAGTCCAGTCCTCGGGCATCTAGATGGCAGGTTCTTTGTTTCTATTAAGAAAGCCAACCTAGCTAAACATAAAAGACATTGTATTTCCTAAAAGCCAAGTATTCAACTTATAAATGGGGGAGGAGGGGAGAGAAAAAGGTACTATTTCAAGGTAGCATTTCCAGAAATTTCATAATAATTTTCACACTAAGCATAATTAATTAACTCAACATCTGACTTTTCTGTTTTCATTTATTATGCAATGTACTTTCTTGTGTCCAGACTTGAGAATGGTACTTCATTTCCAAATATCAAGGAAAAGCTTTAAAGCAGCCAGATCTGATCACAGAGGGGTGGGAGATCACCTCCCAGTAGACTGGCATGGTGATTAAGAGCACAACGGAGCTACACAGCTTAAATTCAGATCCTAGCGTCATTCCCAGGGATTCTTTCCCTCTTCTGGAATGGAGATTACAAGAGCATCCTTCACAAAATGACTATAGTGGTTAAATCAATTACAGTAACACATACAGAATGCTTAGAGTGGTTTTTGGCACATGGTAGGAAGCACTTAATAAATATTAGCTTGGTGATGAGGATGATGAGGACTTTGAGACTGGCTCTTGCTATTTTGTCCAGATGGCCCTGAGTGCATAAACCTCTGCCTCAGCCTCCTAAGTAGCTGGACTTAGAGACATGCACTACCAAACCCAATTACTAGTACTAGTGTTATCTCTCTCTCTCCTAACGACTTCCCTTATATTTTTACCTGAAAACTGTAATTTATGTATCTTTTTTGTTTTTCTAATTGCACCAAGGGCCAAGATAGTGTGCCTGGGGAACGGGGGCTGGGATGGCACCTGCAGCATGTGCGGCCAGGGATTGAGTTCAGGTCCTTGTACTTGCCAGGTCAGTGCTTACTGCTCTGAGATATCTCTTTAGGACCCTATAATTTATGTAACTTTGTAAATCTCTTTTTTCCTTCTGTCTTGTTTGGAGACAAAGTCTCACTATGTAGTTCAAACTGGCCTTGAACTCACCATGTAGTCCAAGTTGGGTTTGAACTTCCTGTAATCCTCCTGCCTCAGCCTCTCAATGATAGGATTACAAACATGTGACACCATGCTCAAACTTATTTTTATTTTTAAAATTTTAGTTAATTCTTTCTTTTTTCTTTCTTCTTTCTTTCTTTCTTTCTTTCTTTTTTTCTTGCAGGACTGGGATTGAACTCAGGACCTTGACAAGCACTTATTCTACTGAACTATTTCCCTGGCCCCTAATTTTCTTTTTTGTCTTTTTCAGTTAGGGTCTTGCTATGGTTCAGACTGGTCTTTGAGCCCACTTTGTAGCCCAGGCTAGCCTCGAACTCACAACAATCCTTCAAGCTCAGGCACATCATCACACCCAGATATTTTCTTTTTTTAAATCAAAATCTTATTTCAAAAATATCACAAGAAACTTTTTCACAAAAGGACTACTAGTTTCATATCATTTTCTTGAAAAGTTATCTTGACCTAAAAAAAATTTGTCTTTTTTCATATAAAAAAGTTAATCACCTTCACACATCAATAATCTACTTACTTACCTTTCAACATCATGGAGGATAACTTGCTCATCATTTCCTGTAAAAGAAGAAAGCAGAGATTTGGTAATTTCTGCAAGTTGATCCTTGTCCACATTACAATGTAGTATCTTTGAGTTTTCAGGGAAAAATATGGACATAGTGTTAATACAAATCAGGAGTGTTTATTTTTGTGTTGTACTGGGGATTAAACTCAGGACCCTGTGCTTGACAGGCCAGTGTTTATTCTACTGAGCTATCTCCCTGGTCCCAAGAGTGTTAATTTAAAAAGGGTTTATAAAAGTAATTTAAGGATAGAACAGTCTGATAGAATTTTAAGAACACATAATAGCAATAAGGTATAACATAATAATAGTTCAAGATATTTTATTCAGTAGACTGAGAAAAAAAAAAAAAAAAACTTTGGCCACTAAGGGAAACAGTAAATGATCAAATAATGTATTCATCCACACTAACTTCCTATACCTCCAAGCAAAACACTTAGCTGAGACTGGAGTAGTATCTCTAGCATTTTTGGGGGAGTGGGGGTCAGTACCAGGGTTTGAACTCAGGACTTTGCACTTATTAGGCAGGAACTTGTGCAACAGAGCACAAGTTCCCTGATCCCCTAGCATTTCTTTTTTTTAAATCTATCTCTAGCATTTTTATACCTCAGCTATTTATCTGAACACAGAGAGAATAACTGTGCCTACTTCATAGAACTACTGTTAAGGACATGAGTCTGTGAAAGCATTCGGAACAGGCTACATACCTGGTAAGTCTGTAACAGTGACAGCAAACTTTTCAGAGCTCTCAAAGACACACACAGTCCACCATGGCAAGCACATGTGCCAGAGGCCACCATCAACAGTCTATAATAAATGCTTGCGACATTCCCACCATCCTCTTCCTCTATAGCACCCACTCTATGCTTAAATGTACACCCAGTAATCACTTAACGGAAAGCAAAAGTAGCACTAAAGACATGCTTTAGTGGTAAAGAGTAATACAACTGAATACATATTTAAATTTCAAAGCCTTTCCTGTAAATTCTACCACAGGTATATGGGAATGAAATTGGTAAACCCATAGTAATGCCTTCG
This sequence comes from Myocastor coypus, assembly GCA_004027025.1. Classification (NCBI taxonomy): domain Eukaryota; kingdom Metazoa; phylum Chordata; class Mammalia; order Rodentia; family Myocastoridae; genus Myocastor; species Myocastor coypus. The sequence continues at coordinate 5,438 of PVJA010031305.1, read as the reverse complement.
GGGCATTAGGCACAGTGCTAGGTGCCAAGGGCATGACAAGAACGAGAGTCTGCCTCATCCTTCAAGAGTAGGCAGTCTAAACACACCTACTAGAAGCAGCAAGATGATTTGTCATACAGTGACATGGTTTAGCTATAGGATAATTACATCTTTCATATGCAAAGAAAAAGCAAATGGGAGAATAACACATTTGAAAAGACACTCCTATTACTCAAAACTCTACCAAACTCTCAGTGAACTCTTACCACTCCTATTACTTAAAATTCTTACCAATGAAAGAGTACCAGAGAGTTAAGATACAAAACAAGGTCAAGTGAGACAGCTCAATAGTCTAAAGCACCTGCTTTAGCAAGCTTAGGCAACCGCAGGACTGCAGTTTGATCTCCAGCACCACATGTTGCGCCAGCCCCACCCCCAGGGCAGGCTGAGTCAGGCATAACATAACAGAACATAACATAACATAACATAACATAACATAACATAACATAACATAACATAAATATCCCTACCTAGTTTAAAAAAAAAAAAAAAAAGATACAAAACAAAAGGCACAAGGGTAAAATAATAGCACAGTACACACCTACAATATTTAGTAGCTTAGTGGGTGTCACAAACAAGGGAAATGAAGCTAGAGAAGTAGACTGCAACTGAGATTTTATCCTATGGGAATTAAACAGTTAAAACCATAGTCTAATCTGCAAGTTTAAATAAAAATCTATGTATTCAACAACAGAAGCTGTAGAAGCTGAGGCCATAGGCGAGGATCTCAATTAAGGCAGTGGATACCAAAAGTGAACAGAAACTGAAGGATGAATTTGAGAGACTTTCAAGAGAGTTGAGGGGACAATATGCTTGGGTCTCCTCTTCTGTCCCTCTCTTGGACAGAAGCTTTCTTTCCCCCAATAAGTATGTTCTGTTCATTGGGCCAGTGAGATAGCTCAGCGGTCTAAAGCGCTTGCCTAGGCAAGCTTAGGCAGCCGCAGGGACCATGATTCAATCCCCTGTGCCACATGCTGCACCAGCCCCACCCCCAGGGCAGGCTGAGCTGGCCATAACACAAATAAATAGATTGCTTTTAAAAAGGGGGGGCCTAGGAGATCATCTATGGTACAAGTGCCTGCCTGGCAAGTGCAAGATCATGAGTTCAAACCCTGGTCCTACCAAAAAAAAAAAAGTTCTGCAGAGAGAGAGAGAGAGATATGACAGGACTTAGTGACCACCTATATGTGTAAATGAAATTAAAAACCACATAAAAATATTGGTTTTATAAGTTTAAAATGGCTATGTTAGCAGTTTATTTTACCTGGGTTTTATTTTTTACTTTATTTTATTATCTACTTATTTTGTATTTTAGGGAAGGGTCTACAGAGTGTTCAGGGTGTCATTATTAGATTGAACTCTTAGTGATTGTGATCCACCTGTTTACAGCCTCCCAAAAGCTGGAATTACAGGTACACTGCACTGCACCACACCCAGTCTCAATTGCCTCTTGCTCTGGGGGTGGGGCTGGCACACAGGCCCAGGGATCAAACCCCTATCCCACTCCTGCTTGCAGAAGCTTTAATGTGCTATTTGGCCAGTCCTCTACGTTTTATTTTTTATTTATTTATTTATTTACTTATTTACTTATTTACTTATTTATTTATTTTTTGGTCTTTTTGAGACAGGGTCTTGCTATGCAGTAGAGGCTGGCCCTGAGCTCACTTTTGTAGCCCAGGCGGGTCTCGAACTCGCATCAATCCTCCTGCCTCAGCCTCCGGAGTGCTGGGATTACAGGCGTGAGCCACCACGCCCAGCTTATTTTTTATTTTTGAGATAGTGTCTTACTATGTAGTTCAGGCTGGCTGTGAACTTGTGGTGATCTTGTTTTAGCCTCCCAAGTGCTAGGATTATGGGTTGCACTACCACACTAGGCTTTGTTCTGTTTTGTATAGATTGACATACAGTAGACAAACACTGCTGATGAACTACCTTCTTACCCTCCCTGGATAGGTTCCATTTAAATGGCTTCTGAAATGTAAGTAATTACCTGGTGGGAAAATCTGCAGCTCAGAAGAGAGGTAAGGTCTAGAAATTTGGGGCTTAGAAAGGGGTGGTTGCCGGGCGCCGGGCGTGGTGGCTCACGCCTGTAATCCCAGCACTCCGGAGGCTGAGGCAGGAGGATTGGTGCGAGTTCGAGACCCGCCTGGGCTACAAAAGTGAGCTCAGGGCCAGCCTCAACTGCATAGCAAGACCCTGTCTCAAAAAGACAAAAAAAAAAGAAAGAAAAAGAAAGGGGTGGTTCATGAAAGACATCACCAAGAGGTTGGCTTGAGCACTAGCCGTTGTAATTGTATCCAAACACAACCTTGCAAACAGAAGTCATCCATGGATCACGACATCAAATTCAGTTTCAGCCAACTACTATAAAAATGAAAGAGGGATGTTGCTGGAAAACATAGTAAGAACTTGTCCAAAAAAGGAGAGGAGGAAAGAAAGAAAGAAGCAAGGTAGGCAGGAAAGAAGGAAAAATGAGAGAAAGATGAAATCAAGAATATACTATATATAGTAAGGTAAGCTGCTACGCTGTGTGTATCTGAGATTTGACCATGCAAAATTTTATGCCAAAAAGAAATGAGAAAAGAGAGGTGGGTAGGAGAAAGTATGAGGGACCAATAAATCCTAACTCACATGTCTACATTGTTGTAATAAAAAGAATACAACCTATGGGAAATCAGTGATTCCATAGCTCAGTAAGACATATAAAAGTAAGTGATAACTTTAGCACTCCTGAAATTCCAACCATTGTACCTACCCCTGTTCTTACCTCCAGAAAATACTTTGGTGTTCCCACTGTTGAAAGCCAAGCAAAAAATGTTGGAATGGTGCTCTCCTTTGAGCTGTATGGGCTTGACCCTGGAGTGGATGGCTTGTTCCACGTGCCACAGCAAAACCCGGCGGTCGTCTCCGCCTTGAGAGGGAGACAAGGATCCTAGAGTTAGAACCGCTGACAGTCTACAACTGACACTTCGTTTTGTCAGTTTCAAATCCCATCTTTCCAAAACTGCACCTGCTCAACACCAGAAGACTCTGATGTGGCACACAAACCCAGGACCTCATCCATCCGGCCAAGCCTTAGGACACACAATCTCCAGACCACTTACTCTCTTCCAGGAAGTGAATCTTACACAGATAATATAGAAACTGACAGGGATAACCACTTATACTGAGACTACCCTCTAAGTCTACCCTTCAACTATGAGTTCTGTGATATGGGATGGTATCTAAATTCTTTAGCACTTAAGTTACTACTTTACAAAACAAGTTAAGGTTATAAAAAATAATGGCTGGGAAGTTTTGCTGCTTTATTTTAATGAAAGTGACAGTTTTTCATTGTATAATAAACTTAGACATGTCATACTGTGGACATTTCAGTCTTCCATAGCCAATATTTCAACATCCTTATCTTTACTATCAAAAGTGGAAAAGTGAAGACTGGTTCACATGCTTCCATTTGTTTATGTTTCTAATCATATTTCCCTATACCTTAGTTTCATCAAAAATAAAGATCAAGCCGGGCGTGGTGGCTCACGCCTGTAATCCCAGCACTCCGGAGGCTGAGGCAGGAGGATCGGTGCAAGTTCGAGACCAGCCTGGGCTACAGAAGTGAGCTCAAGGCCAGCCTCAACTGCATAGCGAGACCCTGTCTCAAAAAGACCAAAAAATAAATAAATAAATAAATAAAATAAAATAAAAATAAAAATAAAGATCATAACCATTCTCAGACTCAGACAAATTTTATGAATTACAAGTCAGGAACAACTGAGTTAAGTAACTTGCCAAGATCACTCACTGGTGAGCTGTGATTCAAAAGTAATTGGCTTCACAGCCCTTATTCTTCACTACCCTATGTTGACTGCTTTACAGAACAACAACAACAAAAAAAACCATAACTGACAAAGCAAAATTCATCTGATACACAACGAAAGTTACTGTCATAACTCAAAAATGTTTAGGTAAGGGGAAAATAAAAGCACATGAGTAAAGACAAAGGAGATATGACCTGAGTAAACTGAGGCACGAGGATAGGACTACCTAAAGTTATAAAGATCCTGTCAATGTATAAAAGTGCCAATGGACTACTTAGAATATGTATCATTTTATGTTTGTCCAAAGCACAGAGCACACATCACTAGGAATGAACCCTAGTGTAAACTACAGGCTCTGGATGACTTGGGTGTGTCAGGGCACACTCACCAACTGTAACAAAAGTACTATTCCTGGTAAGGGTGCTGACCATGGGTAGAGGCTGCACATATGTGTGGGAGTGTGAAAGGTATATGGAAAAATCTCCACATTTTCTCTCAATTTTGTTATGAACCTAAAACTTCTCTAAAAAATACTTCGAAGCAAAAAGCAAAATAAGCAAACAAAAAATAGAATAAAAATAAATTTTAAAAATTACCAATATTTTGCAAAATCTGATTATCTAACATTAAACATTTAAATATTTCATGTTATGGAATACTGTTATGTTTATAATAATGGCACTGTAACACACACACACACACACACACACACACACACACACACACACAGAGAATAGATTTATTGGGTGGGAAAGAAAGCTCCTGTCCAGCCAGAACAGGGACAGAAGGTGGTTCCCTAGTGGGTGGTACCCTCGCTTTCTTTTTTTTTTTTGTCTTTTTGAGACAAGGTCTCACTATGCAGTTGAGGCTGGCTTTTGAGCTCACTTTTGTAGCCCAGGCTGGTCTTGAACTCAGATCAATCCTCCTGCCTCAGCCTCCCAAGTGCTAGGATTATAGGCGTGCGCCACCATGCCTGGCTTACCCTTGTGTTATATTAAAGAAGGAAAAACTGCCTGTTAGGGATGTTCGCTGAGGTGGTTGACAAGCTACAAGCCTAAAATTTCCTTCATAATGCCCACAAAACAGAGTAACAGATGCTTGCTAAAATGTGGAAATTGCTACAGATAAGTACATTGTCCTATTCTACTTTTGTATATATTTGAGGAGATCCATAATAAAACATTCTGGATTGTTTTAATGTTCATTTTAAGGAAAAAAAAAATAAAACAAAAACAAATAACTCAGGGCCTGGCAGGATGGCTCAGTGGTCTAAAGCACCTGCTTAGGAAAGCTTAGGCGGCTGCAGGGACCACGGTTCGATCTCAGGCACCACATGCTGTGCCAGCCCTGCCCTCAGGGCAGGCTGAGCTGGCCATAAAAATAAATAAATAAACAAACAAAAGTTCTGAAACAAGAAAAGAAAATTAAAAAAAAAAAAAAACCTCTGCAAAGTGGACTGGTACGTAGCAAACTATGAGCACCTTTTTGTTTATTTACTAAGATCTCTGCCAGGTACCACAATCTCTCTTGAGCGGGAGCAATTTAAAGACATAGATTCAGGCCGGGCGTGGTGGCGCACGCCTGTAATCC
>PVJA010031304.1:0-25075 GCA_004027025.1 Myocastor coypus | reverse complement strand
AAAGGAGAAGAGAGCTATTCACTTTAAAACAAAACAAAACAAACAAAAAACTACATGTTCCGAGAAATCTCTCATGCAATGAAACTTACATAGTGTAAATTTTTTTTTAAATGGTTACGCAATGCTATCTTGGTTTTCCCAAGTTTTCAAAGACAAATGCAAGTGGTTGCATGTTTCTTTGGCTTTTTCACCCCAGAAAAGGCATTTACTTCATTTCCTACTTTCCTGTTTCTGGGACAAAATACCCCAAATCCACAGCTTATGTGAGAAATTTATCTTGGCTTGTGGTTTCAAAGGGTTCGGTTCATGGTCAGCTGGCCCTGGATAGCAATGTCACAGCAAATGCGTGTTGGAGCAGAGCTCCACAGTCACACTCACTTGGAAGCACAGCACGCTGGAAGGCTGCCCCCTCAAGAAGCCCATGCCCAGCAGCCACCTCTGGTGGAAGGCCACCTTGGGACAGCACGTTGCACTATGAATACTGGGGGGGGTGAACCCAGAGAGGAGTACATAGTTCCCGGATGCAACCACATCTCTAGGGGTCTCTCATCCCAGTTGGGTTGGTGCCTAAGATCAGCTGGCAAACCTTGGAAGCATTTTATAGTAACAACAAAATGTGCAAACTCGGGGGCCTGGTGGGATGGCTCAGTGGTCTAAAGCGCCTGCTTCGGAAAGCTTAGGCAGCTTCAGGGACCGCAGTTCGATTCCTGGCACCACATGCTGTGCCAGCCCTGTTCTCAGGGCAGGCTGAGCCGGCCAGAACAATAAATAAATAAAAGTTCTGAAAGAAGAAAAAAAATAAATAAATAAAATAAAAATTAAAGCTTTTAAAAAAAAATGTGCAAACTCTTCCAGTTGGACTCCATGATAACATTCACAAGAAACAAACATGTCCACTTATTTGATGTTATTCAGCTACTACTTAAAATTTAGAATGTGGTTCATTCACATCAGCTGTGTCTCGTTCTAAATATTGAACTCAAACCATGTTTGGACATTGCAAGCAGCACCACCACATGCACACAGCTCTCAGAAAACATGATGTGCTCACTGTGGACAAAGCAGAGGCCTCACTGGTGCGCCTGTGAGAGAGGAGGAGGGAGCTGATACGAGCAAAGGTGACTGGGATGCGGGGCAAAACACTTCTGTACTTCACTCAGGAGTCATGCTTAATGAAGCAAACTACTGCACATAATGACATTAAGCCTCTTTCGGTAGGGTGTGTCCCTCTTATGCCTTACTAATATTAAAAGCAGACGAGCATTGGCCCAAACTTCTAATAATTTCAAAAAAAACGGAGCCCAGGTACCATTTGCATCTATCATGTTTCAAGAGCTACTAGTGTATTTGGCTCTCCCTCCATGTTGATAGCTTTATAATGTCAGAAAAATCTTTTGGAAACTCATAGTTTTGCAATCCTCAGGGTAAAAGATAGTCAAGGGCTGGGGAGATAGCTCAGCAGCGTAAGTGCCAGGCTGGCAAGCACAAGGTCCTGAGTTTGATCCCTGATACCAAAATAAATAAATAAAAATTAAAAATGGTGAAAGCACCGGGGGATCTAGGGCTCAAGAAGATTCAGTAGTCTCTGTCTGGATCCTCAGGGTGTCTTTTCATGCCTGTATATGTACGTGCCACCAACACAAGGGAAGAGAACCTTCTGCAGGACAGAGCATTGCCAGTGACTCTAAATGCTAAGCGACAGATGTGGACCAGGTTGTCCCCTCATGTTTACAGAGACAGGGTAGCCACTGGCACTTTGATGTTGAACATCTGGCCTGTAGAACGTGAGGGAACATTCTCGCCCCCTCTCAAGCCATCCAGCTTGTGGTGCAGCAGGCCCAGGAAAGAAGCACAGTCCAGCTTCAGGACCAGGGCACCTGAGCAGCTACACCATGACGACAGTTGTTTCTGGCGACCCTGCCTGTTCAGCAATGTCCAGATGGCCTTGCTGTCCGGGTGACTGATAAACGCTTCATTCACTGATCACTGCTAATTTTTCCCAAGTGGTTCCAGTTACTGGAACTGGCTCAGTCCAGGAGTTCCAGAGGTTTATGAAATGTTTGGAAAACCAGAGGTTTCTTTTTTCAAAAGGAAAAAGAACTCTCTCGTCATAAGCCTCTCTCCTGGAATGACCTTAAAAAGCTTCAAATTATGGGTTACTATGGAGAGCTGAAAAGCCCCAAGTTGAAGACTAGTTTGGGGATTTTCCTCATCTGGGGACAATGCAGAGAGAAGAAACAGCCAGACACCTCTGTTCTAGCCTATTTCTCAACTGTCCTTCAGGTCCTATTTAGAAACAACAGAAGATAGCATCCCTACAAGGGTTTTTTAAAAATCAGGAAATATTTCCTTGAATTAAAGACTGCTGGCCTAGAGGTTGGCTCAGAGAACAGCCCAGCGTTCTTGGTCCGCATGCACTCACCTGAGTCTGGCCGTTCATCATTTCTGGGTAAGTCTCATTATAGTTTAAGATACTGAGCAAGCTCTTTGTAAGATCCTTTGAACCAGTGAAACCTGAGCTATACCCTGCTTAGTCACATTCTTTACCTTCATGCTCTAACCTAACCTTAGAGCCTTACACGTGCCTCTTCTCCAGTTGTGATTCATATGGTTTTTTTCATTTGTTTGTTTTTGTTTTTTGTCTTTTTGAGACAGGGTCTTGCTATGCAGTTGAGGCTGGCCTTGAGCTCACTTTTGTAGCCCAGGCTGGTCTCGAACTCCCACCAATCCTCCTGCCTCAGCCTCCCGAGTGCTGGGATTACAGGCGTGCGCCACCACACCCAGCTTGATTCATATGTTTTATTCAGAGCTGGTTCGACCATTTCAGATTCTCAGACCTCTCTTTGCCTGTCAGGAACCTCAGATTTTATCCTGTGTGTGCCGACTTACAGCTTCAGCTCTTACCACTGTCAGCAGAAGTGGAGCTCAGACATGCATGGAAGCCCTTCAGACTCTGGTCATTTCTTACTTCATGTAGATACATGGGTCATCAGGGAGGATCTCTTGGAAATTAGCTGCGGGAAAAGGACAGCCAAAGGGAAGGAGATACTCACCTCAAGCGACTTTCCTCTATGGGAAATTCTGGATGTATTGCTTAGAAAACCGGGGAACTCGTAAGGAAAGTTGTTCATGCCGCATTAGCAATCCAGAGAGGAAAGCGCCTGGGTGAGCCTACTTACCTCCTGTCACAACTATGTTACAATCTAATCTGAGCCAGAGAGGTAGCTCAGTGGAATAAGTGCTTGCCTGGCAAGTGCAAGGTCCTGAGTTTGATCCCTGGTACCACAAAGGCAAAAAGACGCATATAAAATCCAATCCCAACTAGCTGGGTCATCTAGAAATATCTGCGACTCCAACCCTAATGTCTGGGAAGCCACAATCTATTAACAAAAACGCAAACCAGACAGAGTCAGGGATGGTGCCCTAGAATCCAGAATTCTGGGTTTTTGTTTTATTTTTTATTGTGTAGAATCGTGCTTAGTCAGTGTGGCAGACACTGGCTGGCTACTCGTGGCTATTTCAATTTTTATCAATTGGCTGGGGAGATAGCTTTGTAGAATAAGCACTTGCCTGGCAAGTGCAAGGTCCCAAGTTCAATTGCCAGTACCATAAATAAATAAATAAATAAATAAACAAACAAACCTTGCATAAGCTTTAATCAATTGACATTAAATAAAATGAGAAATTTGTCTCTTTCTTCTGGGAGTCATGCTTTGTGTACTCCATGGCTCCCTGTGTCTAGGGGTTGCTACATTACACATCACCCAGAACCCCGCGCACCGCAGTGGTAAGAGGCCCAGCAAATGAATTCATAGGATGGTAAAGGCCACACTTCACCATGGGCACATGGTTTCCTTCTTTAAAAAAGTTAACGTTTAAATTATTATTATTATTATTATTGTACTTTTAGGGAAGGGTCCACAGGGTGTTCACGGTCTCACTACTAGATCGAACTCACAGTGATCCACCTGTTTACAGCCTCCCAAGAGCTGGGATTACAGGCCTGTGTCACCATGCCCAGTCTCAACTGCCATCTCAGCATGCCCCAAGGGCGGGGCTGACACAGCAGGCCCGGGGATCGAACCCCCAGCTCCTGGGCCAACTTGCAGGCTAAAAACAATTAAGAGCATAATTTACAATGGTATAATAATGCATGCATTACATTTTCTTCCTCCCTGGAAAACTCCGTGATACTTTGGCTTAGAATTTTCATTTTAACATGAATTTCTCCAGTACTTTTCTATGCTGAGCTGATTTTGGCAGCTGAATACAGGATGCATTCGGTTCTGCCTTTGGTGTTGGAATGTCGATCTGGTGCTGCTTTTCGCAGGAGGCAGTGTTTCCTTTGGCTCCTGTTTGCAGAGGCTCCCATGCGCGGTCATTGGCCCTGTCCCTTCCGCCTTCCGGCCCGAGGTGAGGTAGACACAGAGCAGGGGAAGAGCGAACTGTTGCTTGCCTGGCAACAACCAGGAGCCAGAGAAGAGGCAAGGTCGCTCTCAGTCAGTGCGGCTCGCAAGTATCAGAGACTCTGCAAAGGCATTTACCTATCTAGACGTTCATCAACTTTCAAGAAACCACTTTCCCACATGCCTCTAATTTCCAATCTGTTTGAATTTTCAAAAGAAGAGATTAACAAAGACGATATACATGGGAAGCAGTTAGCAGCTAAGAAATATTTTTGGCTGCTATAAAATAAATTAATATTTCTGCTTAATACTTGATGCCACGCTATGCACCATCCCCGTTTAAGCTCACTATCTGCTTTGTACCTAGCTGTACCTATTTGGAATTTATGCTAGGATTAAACTATGGTGTTCTAATGGGGAAGACATTCCTGTATACATTTCAAAGCTAAAAGGCAAGAAAAATTGGATCTCTAGGTTATTGTTTGTGAAATATAGCACTACCATTTTTTTATTTGAATGAGAACAAAACATTGAAAAACAAAAAGACACAGAATTTGAAAATAAGATGATGGGAAATTAATAATAGCAAGAAAAAGAAAAAAAGAAAAAAAATGCTTAGTTACAATGCATGAAACGCAGAGCTAGATTGGTGAGATGAGCTTTAGGAGGCTTAGATTCAATGGCCTCCAACATCACAAGCTTCACTGGTGGCCCACGGCAATGGCCGAACATTTAACTGTGTATGCATCTGCTTCCTCTTAGTCCAAAGAGAAGTATATTCTTTCCTTTTTTTTTCTTTCTTTCTTTTTTCTATGTAACATCAATAGGGAGGTGGGTCATGCCCACACACTGTGCTCTGTAGAACGATTGTGAGGACAATATGCAATATGTCAACTTTCAAAGAAAAGAAAGGGGAAAAGAAAAAAAAAAGTAACGTTGATTTAAAATTGTTAATGTTTAACAAATTGTTAATGTTTAATTGTTTGATCAATCTTATATAAACTTATATAATTATATTAATCTAAACTGATCTGATGATGAAAATATGTAATATAACCATTGTTAAATTTAAATAATAAAAATATTAAATTAAAAAAAGAAATTAATAATGGTGTTCTATTGCAAATTGTTATCTTCAAAGTAGTTGTTCAGATGACCAGATATAGGTACAGAGATGTGCAAAACTGATCAAAAAAATTAAGCATTAGCTGTTCCTTTCAATAAAACAACAGAAACTAGTAATAACAATTACGTTAGCTTGTGTGTATGTGTGTGCGCGTGTGTGGGGTTTCCTGTCCCTCTTTCTTTTCTCCTGTCCCCCATGCAAGTTGTTCTTCCTTCTGAGCAGTGTCTTTCCCTTTTATAATATAATATCGATTGTACCTTTGGGATTTTATTTACTCTTTCAGTTTCTTTTTTGTTTTTTTTTTTGTCTTTTTGAGACAGGGTCTTTTTCTTTTTTTTTTTTTTTTTGTCTTTTTGAGACAGGGTCTCACTATGCAGTTCAGGCTAACCTTGAGCTCACTTTTGTAGCCCAGGCTGGTCTCGAACTCACACCGATCCTCCTGCCTCAGCCTCCCGAGTGCTGGGATTACAGGCGTGAGCCACCACGCCCGGCTTTCTTTCAGTTTCTTATGCTACGGAGATAATAGGATGTTTACACATACAGGTCTGATTTATTTAACTTATGAGTATGGTCTGTAGTTGTCGTAAACGGTAAATGGGCACAGCTTACTTTTAAGGAGCAGAAAGTTGCTTTCTCATGGTTGTGGAGACTAGAAATCTGGGCTGAAGTTACCAACAGGCATCTGAGAAGAAAGGACTCCTTTCCTCCTGCTGCAGCCTCAGTCTCTGTCTCGGCCTCTCTTTTGCATTACCGGGAATTGAACTGAGGACCTTGTACTTGCCAGGCAGGAGCTTATGCCGCTGAGCTATCTCCCCAGCCCTTGTTGAATCTTCATGCAGTGAAGAGTAGATATTATTTCACATAAGCCAGCTCTCCATACAGATTGGGCATCTAAATGTAGGTGCACAATTGTGGCTGCCAAAGGGAGAACAGTGAGTGTAATGATTTCTTGTTGCTCTCACGAAACCCTGACTGCCGAGTAAGTAAAACTAAGCCAGGCACTGTGCTGGCGCAGGCCCCACTGCCAAGCTGGTGACGCCAAGAAATGATCACCTCTCTGACAAAAAGCCTAAGTCCTCTAGGCTCTGAATGAGGAGCTTCTCTTCCATGAGAAAGCATATTTTCATCTGAGTCACACAGGTTCATGATCTTTGAAGGACACTAAAACTAAACTGAAAGTCCGTGCATATATGCATTGCCTTGCCCATGTGTTTTGTCAAAAAAAACAACCATGTTCTCTAGAACATCCTGATTTGCAATAGATGTCTAACGGATGCCCAAAGAAAGCAAGTCACTCTTTCCTATTTAAGGGAGGTGCAGATTTCAAGCATTCTATGTGTATTTAGGACAGAAGCACAAAGACAGTTAAGAAGTCTTGGGTATGCAGAAAGGGTTCTTGAGCAAAACACAATTCTATTTTCATTCAGGGGCTATTAAATGAGCAATTACTACTACACGTGGGGCGTCTGCTTTATTGAAGAATTAGGAGCTGAGCCGGGCATGGTGGTGCGCACCTATCACCCCTGTACTCGGGAGGCTGAGGCAGGAGGATCCTTGCAAGTTCAAGACCAGCCTGGGCTACAAAGTGAGCATAGGCCAGCCTGAACTGCACAGCAAAAACCTGCCTCAGAAAGACTAAATAAATAAATTAATTAAATAAATAACGAGAGTTAAGAGCTGAAAGAAGCAGATAAGATAAAGCTTTAAAAAATAGGAGGGCCCCAGCGGGATGGCTCAGTGGTCTAAAGCGCCTGCTTGGGAAAGCTTGGGTGGCTTCAGGGACCGTGGTTCAATCCCCGGCACCACATGCTGCACCAGTCCTGCCCTCGGGCGGGCTGAGCCGGCCATAAAAATGAGTGAATAAACAATTAAAGGTTCTGAAACAAGAAAAAAATAAATAAAATTTAAAAAAGACAGGAAGCAGCCGGGCGTGGTGGCGCACGCCTGTAATCCCAGCACTCAGGAGGCTGAGGCAGGAGGATCGGTGAGAGTTCAAGACCAGCCTGGGCTACAAAACTGAGCTCAAGGCCAGCCTGAACTGTACAGCGAGACCCTGTCTCAAAAAGACCAAAAAAAACAAAAGACAGGAAAGGGGCCTGGCAGGATGGCTCAGTGGTCTAAAGCACCTGCTTAGGAAAGCTTGGGCAGCTGCAGGGACCGTGGTTGGATCCCCGGCACCACATGCTGCGCCAGCCCTGCCCTCAGGGCAGGCTGAGCCGGCCATAAAAATAAATAAACAAACAAAAGTTCTGAAACAAAAAAATAAAATAAAACATTTTAAAAAATGTGTTCAGTGTCCTCCCTGCACGAGCTACTGAAAACTCCCACGTGGATAATATCTGTATCTACTAAGTAAACCCCATTGATCTGAGCTGCGCCGAGCTGCTCTCTGTATTGTTTCCTTAAACACTTGGAGGCAGGTGGGTGCAATCTGCAATATTCACACGCAAGTGGGAGAGGCAGGAGGGATTCCACTCCCATGGTGCCCCAGGAGGCATAGCACACGCTCACACGGCCCACTACATGGCTGCGGCTTTATTACAGTGATCCGGGGACTGCTTTTCCCATGTGAAGGAAATTCTCCACCAATAGAAATAGAGCTCATGGGCCCGGCGGGATGGCTCAGTGGTCTAAAGCACCTGCTTGAGAAAGCTTGGGAGGCTTCACAGACCGCGGTTCGATCCCCGGCACCACATGCTGCGCCAGCCCTGCGCTCGGGGCAGGCTGACCTGGCCATAAAAATGAGTGAATAAACAAACAAAGGTTCTGAAACAAGAAAATAAATAAATAAAACTAAAAAAAAAAAAAAAAAAAAAAAAAAAAAAAAAAAAAAAAAAAAAAAAAAAAAAAGAAAAAGAAATAGAGCTCATATCATAAGAGATTATATTATTAATCCATATAACACAAATTACCTTATTGTAAAAGACTGCCGAGAACACAGAGGAAAAACGCTTATAAATGTGACTACCAAGGGGCTGGGGAGATAGCTCTGTGGCACAAGTGCCTGCCTGGCAAGTGCAAGGTCATGAGTTCAAACCCCGGTCCCGCAAAAGAAATAAATAAATTAATGAATAAATAAATTAATTAATTAAAAAATGTGACTGCCAGTATGTTATTTTGAGTAAACTGAATGCATCAGCAGATTTTTATGCTATAAGGTTGTGCTTTCAAACTTCAGCGTTTCTGTGATTTACGTCAGGGTCCTGGTAAAATGCAAATTCGGATTCAAGGTCTAGGTGGGTGTTCAGGAACATGGCTAACTCATGAAATCTAGCAAAGCAAGTCTTGCTGTCTTCCTCATCTGGAAAAAAATTTCTAATCTGTTTTAGTACAGGGTTTTGCAAGGTCTCACTACACCGATAGGACTCATAGTGATCGTCCTGTTTTCAGCCTCCCAAGCACTGGGATTAGAGGCATGCACCACCACACCCAGTCTTACTGTCTCAGCGCATCCCAGGATGACAGCCAGAGAATCGAACCCAGGTCAAAGCAGGCACTTTCGTCTGCTGAGCTATATGGCTAGCATTGAAAGAATATTTTTGAGTAACAGTTCTAAGCACTGTCTTCTCCTTGTAGACTTGATGGCATAGTAACAAATGGGGTGGCAGAAGAGGTTTCTCCATTTATTGCTAAATTAAGAGTTTTAGATTATCCCTGCTGATGGGGAGAACTGGTCCATGAGTGTGACTTAGGAGGCATAGAAATATGTAGCCACAGGGGAAGGGACTCAGAGAAAGAGGGAGGGTGTTGGGAAGGAGGGGAACTATGCGTGTAAGAATTATGATGCGCTATGTGCACATGCCAGCTCCCGCTGATAAATGTAATCATTGGGCCGGAGAGATAGCTCAGCAGCATAAGTGCCTGCCTGACAAGTGCAAGGTCTCAAGTTCAACTCCTGGTATGGGGGAAAAAAAAAGTAATCATTATATTCTGTAATCATACAAAAAAATGAAAATTAAAAAGGAAATTCATGTGCAAACATGCTTATAAAAGAGAAAACAGTGTGTCACTACCACATCATCATTAGAAACTGAAAATAATAGCTCACCCATGATAAATAGTAAACATTTTATCTCTCAGAGTCTATCTTGGGCCCACTAAGCCTTAATCTCCAAAGACCAATCTGGAAAGTTAACACTCTTGAACATTTCAGGGTGGTTTTTTGTTTGTTTGTTTGTTTGGTTTTTTTTTTTGTTTTTTTCCAGGATCGGGGTTCAAATTTGTAACCTTGCATTTGCCAGGCAGGCACTTGTGCCACGGAGCTATCTTGCCAGACTCTTATATTCTTTACCAGCAGACACGTTTGGAAAACAAAAGATTGTTTGCTAAAGTGATTTTTTTTTTTTTTTGTCTTTTTGAGACAAGGTCTCACTATGCCATTCTTGCTGGCCTTGAGCTCACTCTTGTAGCCCAGGCTGGTCTCGAACTCCCACTGATCCTCTTGCCTCAGCCTCCCAAGTGCTGGGATTATAGGGGTGCACCACCACACCCAGCTTCAAGTGATTTCTTTAAAATGGAAGTATCAGGGCCCAGCAGGATGGCTCAGTGGTCTAAAGCGCCTGCTTAGGAAAGCTTAGGCGGCTGCAGGGGCTGCGGTTCGATCCCCGGCACCACATGCTGCGCCAGCCATAAAAATAAATAAACAAACAAACAAAAGTTCTGAAACAAGAAAAAAAATAAAATAAAAAATAAAATAAAAAAATTTAAAAAAGAACAAGATATCTCTGTCTGTTCTTGCAGCTAATAAAATTTAAAAAATAAAAATAAAATGGAAATACCACTGGAATGTCACATAGTTAGCTGACATCAGTGGCAATGTATCCATTTGTGTTTCTTGTGACGACTAAGGTAAGGGCTAGTGAGGGAGGAGTTAGGGTGCAGAGATGAAGAAAGTTATTGGGAAATATGAAGCGAGGAAGTGAAGCGGGAAAATACGTCACGGAAGAGGATTCCAAGCAACCTGCTCAAGAGACACGAAGGGGCTGGGGAGATAGCTCATGGCACAAATGCCTACCTGGCAAGCGCGAGGCTCTGAGTTTGATCCATGGTACCAGAAAAAAAAAAAAAAAGAAAGAAAGAAAGAAAAGAAAAGTGAAGAGAAAATAAAAATAATCCCTTTTTTTCTTTTATCAAATTTACCACCTGCCCAATTCCATTTTCAGTGTCACAGGCAATGACTTTTGTTGGCAAAGGTCTTAGAGCTTTCAATGGAAACAGACAGCCTGCTGTGGTATGTGTGCTATAAGTTCACCACCACAGCTTTGACCTTCATAACATAACACTGCAGAGAAGGTTAGGGTTAGGGCTAGGGTTAGGGTTAGGGTTAGGGTTAGGGTTAGGGTTAGGGCTAGGGTTAGGGTTAGGGTTAGGGTTAGGGTTAGGGTTAGGGTTAGGGCTAGGGTTAGGGTTAGAGCTAGGGTTAGGATGCTACTGTCCCAGCAAGGACACCATATGGAAAATGAGAGACAGCAACACAGGCCCTCTGGCCCAAGGAAGTGTATTTCTATCTGTTATAGTAGAACCCGTCTTCCACCCCATTCTAGTGACTTTATGAGCACCTTCAGGCCTCATTGCTCCCTGATTAGTGGCTGAGAAAGACAATGTCTTTAGCTCAGTTGCAATACTGTTGCTTTGTAAATTGATGACTTTAGGTTCAAAACAATCATAGATTGGTCAGTTTATATGATTTAATCAACACTGAGTAGTATAGTCTACATTTGAGAGTTTCTTAGTGTTCATTTTTTGCCTAGGCTTGGAATGGTTATGATGATGTCCCAAACAAAAGCTATAAACCCACCTCAAAGTGTCCACCTGGGCAAAGATAGACATTCCAGGTGTGGCTACCATCTCACAGGAAATGGCAGAAGGGTCAGACAGGTGTGAAAGAATGGAGTCTCTCGCTCTCTGAGCTCACTGCACCGGGACTCTGTCTCCCAAACGCTCCCACCCTTCTTCTAGAGAACAAAGGTCAGAAGCACTATGAACCCTTTCTGCCTAAATCCTTTTGTGAAAATAAAAACATAAGAGACTTTATGAATCAGAGGCCTGCCATGAACTAGAAATATATCTTCTTTGGCCTAGACACTGTTTTTATTTTTTAGAACACCAACTTGAATTCAGTACTGATATATAAAATGTGAGACACGTTTGTTCATAAGCAACTGGATTTGTGGAATTCCCAGAGGTCTGGCGCGCATCTCCATGACAACAGTGGGCGGCTCCTGACCCGCAGCGGACCTGTGGGTCCTAACTTGTATCATCGGGAACTGCAGCACCTTTGGGGTCACGTGTGTTTGAATCTCCGAGCTCTGCCAGGGTTGGCCGGTGTCCCTGGCTTCCTAAAGAGTCTCAGGCACTTCTGTGTCTTGCTCCCAGGAACACCTTCAGGGATACGCAGGCGAGACGCAGGTTTCGGAGCAGGAAGAACCAGAGTTTCAAGATAGGACTTGTGCTTCAGCTACGCTACAGAAAAGAGACCATCTTTTTCCCTTCTGAACTTTTCATTATTCGGCCTCATTCCCAGCCTACATTCTTCAGGCTGTGCAGATATTCATTGAGCCTGGCAAGATCTTTACTATTTCACCTGTCATGGCATTCTCCTGCCAGGGTAGGATGTTTTTGCTAAGGTGTGTTTGACTCAGGTCGAGTGACCCAGGTGTCTTCAGTTTTCTTTGATTTCATGTCATCTCTATTAGGGCTTTGTCTTCTTTTCATTTCTTTCTTTCTTTTAATTAATTAATTAATTTATTTATTTATTTGGTCTTTTTGAGACAGGGTCTTGCCATGCAGCTCAGGCTGGCCTTGAGCTCTCTTTTGTAACCCAGGCTGGTCTCGAACTCACATTGATCCTCCTGCCTCAGCCTCCCGAGTGCTGGGATTACAGACGTGCGCCACCACACTCGGCTGGGCTTTGCCTTCTTAAGTGAGCTTCCGATGAGACCACAACCTGGTTGACATTACACTTAACATTTGTTAGTTCCTATATCGTACCTGAGTTACTTCCTAAGTCTAATTGCGTGGTTTAGATTTTAAGATTCTTTTGAGTAGAAAGAACTCTCTGTCTTTCATACATTGCTGTACACTGAACACAGTATTAGGCAAATCACGGGGCCTCGCGTAAACACTTTCTGGTCACTGACTCAGTTTTGATCACTCTGTTTCATTTATTTGGAATTTAATGCAGATGGTTTCATTTGACATCTTATATCCGTTATTTAAAATAAGCCAATAAACAAAAGATGATGAAATTGCGTCAGGCATTTCACAGATCATCTGTTCCTTTGGTTAGGATTTGAGTCTGAGATGCAACTCTGGCATGCGGTGCATTTTGGAAATGAGGAAATGATGTTTTGGATGTGGAAGTGTCGAGAAGGGAGCGAGGAGGGCTTTGTGCCTTGCTGGAGCTGACACCATCCTGCTCCAAGGCACACCTGTCACAGAAGCCCAGCATGAGTGGACATCAGCACAGGGCTAACTATTGTCCCCAAACTAAGCTGCTGCATATTTGTTTTAATATTTGCAAGCGTAAAAATGGGGCGTTACCACTTCCTGCGCCTGCACTTCCTCCCCCCAGTGCTAAGAAGCAGCAGGGAAGCCTGAGGTAGCTGTCACCTGGTGACACGAAGCCACACAAGACCAGAGTCCTGCTATGTTTCACAGGAAAGATCGCCAGAAACCCAGTATTTCTTTTATTATTATAATTATTATGATTATTATTTCTTTAATGTATTTGCTACAAGGTCTCACTACACAGTTTGGATTGCTAGTAATCATCCTGTTTTCAGCCTATCCAGCACTGGAATTACAGCCCTGCACCACCACGCCCAACCTCTGTGGCCGGCTCAGGGTACCTGGGGGCGAGGCTGGTGCAGTATGTGGTACTGGGGATTGAACCCTGGCCCTTGGGCTTGCCTAAGCAGGAGCTTAGCCTGCTGAGCTATCTCACCAGCCCTTAGTGCTTTGTGGGGGGGGGGTTGGATCAAGACAAGAAAGTACAAGAGCAGAGCCAGGTAAGTGCCGGGCCATCATCAAAAGGGAAAAAGGGACAGGAAAACAAGGGCGAGTCACACCTTGGTGGAAGCCAAAGGTAACCAAAGGGAGCAGGCAGCGAAGCTGGCTCTGCAGCCCACCACGTTGGTTGGGGCCAACTGCAGCCCCCTCAGCTCGCAATGTGAGAGTCCTCAGCAGTCACCAAGAGACCAAACCAGTCCCGACCAGCTGGTTCTGTGTTTGCACCATCAAAGTGAGCAAACCACACGGAATAGCTGCTAGCAGAACCACATACTGTCTTACGACTGCAGGCCTTCTGTTTTTTCCCCACCCCAAACAATTAGCAAGAGCTTTAGTATTTCCTTGGCCTTGAAAAAAGAAACACTCTTGTGTCCCACAGTAATGAAACACTTTCTTACACATACCAAAAGGGGGAAAGGGAAATGGGCTTGAGATTAAGAAATACAAAACACAAGGAAAAAGAGATTCCCAGACGCTAGGAAGGAGAGTTCCGGGGGGCCCACTCCCTAAAAGCGCCAGCTCCTGGGGGGTATTTCCGATGCAAGACTGCAATACTAGATGAGCCCCACACCCCACAGCTCTCAGCCCAGGCCAAGGCCCCAGCCAGGCTCCCTAAAGGCATCTCCACAGTCGCTGCTTTCTCACACACCATTCCAGACGTCTGCTTTCTGGTGTGGCCTCAGGAAGTGATTAATTCTGAGAATGTGTCACGCATTTATCATGTGAGAATGTCTATATAACGTTTGGGACCATTCAGGCTCACATGTCCTTCTTACCTATTTATACTTGTAAATTCATGTTTTTCTACACTCCAAATTGGCATTTCTTTTTTTTTTAAAAAGAATTTTATTTATTTATTTATTTATTTATTTATTTATTTATTTATTCTTGTTTCAGAACTTTTGTTTGTTTATTTTTTTATTTTTATGGCCGGCTCAGCCTGCCCTGAGGGCAGGGCTGGCACAGCATGTGGTGCTGGGGATCGAACTGCGGTCCCTGCAGCCGCCTGCAGGCGCTTTAGACCACTGAGCCATCCTGCTGGGCCCCCCAAATTGGCATTTCTATAAGACCTGGAATTACGGAAACAACCCGAGCTCATTGTTATCAATGTCACCTTGTAAGCAGCCTATGTTCTTTGTTGTCAATTGCTAAGTGCTAAGACTATGAACTCTTGGTAATTACGCTTACTCCTGTCCTAAAAGCTAACAAAAATATTTATTCATTCCTTTTTTCAATCATATCTATTCCTCTTAATCAAGACAATAAAACTGGCTTTTGTGTACACATGTACGCTCACACACACAAAGTATGTGCACATATACATGAGCAAAGAGCCTTATTGTAACTTTGCAACTTCTTTTAACTTGAGAATAATTTGGCGGACCCACAACTATTTCCAGACAATTTGGGAGGGGTGGAGTAGAGAAAAAGAGGGATAGATGGGCAGGAGAGAAGGAAGATGGGAAACGGTTGGCTTGGAGGTTTTTACAATGTACCACGTGTGGGAGCTGGGGAGATAGCTCCGTGGTGCAAGTGCCTGCTGGGCAAGTGCCAGGCCGTGAGTTCGAACCCCAGTCCCACAAAAACAAAAACAAACACACAAACAAAACAATGTACCATGAGTGCTGTTGCCTTAGAAACTATTTAACCTGGGTTCATCTTTGAACTTTGAACAAAATGAAACACGAGCCTGCTTTGCTCCCATGATTCCTAGTAGCGGTCTCTCAGCTGGTTTCCCCACAGCCACCTCCCGCTTCTTAAATCTGTCCTTTGTACGGTCAGTGCCCTCCTGCTACAGGCTTCCCGGCATCCTCCCTGTCACCAATCTTTACGTCCTGTTACCCAAACAACTACTAAGCTTTGCGGGCAGTCGCCTTCGGTCACCTATGTCACTCATCACCCCGTCGCGTCTCTGCACAGCTATCCACATTCCCGTCCCCACACCCCGCCCTCCGCTTGTCACCCCTACATCTGTGTCCGTTCATGATCCTCCCTGCTGGGCTTGGGACTCTTGTTTTGCTGCTCCTGCAATTCCTTCCTCTCCTGTGAACTCCAGAGAGCCGGGCCTTCTTCCTCTTCCTCTCTGCTCCTGTACCCAGTGAGCACTGACACATCTGCCACCGTAGGCAGACTGGAGGGCCTTATTGATCTTGGTGTCTGGTGCCCGGCCACATGCAGTAAATACCTTTGATGTGAATGGAATCAAATGCATTTACATTCTGTTGCTTGGAATACTATTATTTTTCCAAGATGCATATCAGATGGAGCAAACCTCAAACTGGGGCAGTCTGGTTGTCCTTTCCTCTCCCTCTTTCCTCATTCCAATGTATCTTTAAGAGCTCGGACTGGGGAGATAGCTCCGTGGACAAGTGCCTGCCTGGCAAGTGCAAGGCCATGAGTTTGAACCCCGGTTCCGCACACACACACAAAAGGTCTGTCATTGCGCTTTGGTATTCTGTAGAATAGCTGTTTATGTGTCTTTATTCCGTCATTTGAGCTGAGTCTCACTTCAAAAGCAGATAGGACTTATTCAGGACAAGCCCTCAGCAATGTAAGACGTGCTGTTCCAGTCCTCCCTGCACCCTGGCGTCGTCCATGCCCTTCTAGTCTTTTCACTGCCCTGGCTTCTCTTGTACCTCCTGCAGGGACACCCAGGGTTAACTTGTCAATCCACGTCCTCTGCAATCCAGGGCCTAAGAGAAAGCCTGGTGTCACTGTGGGGTGCTCAGCTGAATAGCTCCAAAGGCAACCTCAGGAGGCTTAGGGCCTCTTCTTATTGTTAAACATATTGATTTTCTAATCAGAATTTGTCTGTGATTCTTATTACATCACATTTCCTCTTCCTCCTCCCCTTCCTCCCCCTCCTCCTCCTCCTCCTCATCCTCTTCCTCCTCCTCCACCTCCTGTTTCTGTTTCTTCCTTCTTGTTTTTTGTATTTTAGGGAAGGGTCTACAGGGTGTTCATGGTCTCGCTACTAGATCGGATGTGATGTGATCTGCCTGTTTACAGCCTCCAATTGCTGGGATTACAAGCCCATATCACCACGTCCAGCCCCAGTCGACATCTCAGTGCGCCCCAGGGGTGGGACCAGCATGGCATGCTGGGGTGGAGCCCCGGATGTTGCACCTGCCTACACAGATGCCTTAGTACACTGAGCTATCTGGTCATCCCTACCTGTTTTTACTTTCTGTCTTTCTTCTGAAATTTTAGGGTTTTTTTTCAAGGAAACTATGTTTAAAGAGTGCTTGCAGGCTGGTGAGATGGCTCAGCGATCTAACGTGCCTGCTGAGGCCAGCTTAGGCAACCGCAGGGACCATGTGGTTCGATCCCCGGCACCACATGCTGTGCCAGCCCTAGCCCCAGGGCAGGCTGAGCTGGCCATTATATTTTTTAAAAAAGTACTTGCACGTGGCGTGGATACTATTCATAGACTTAGTCTAGAACTTATCCTTAGAGTTCTAAGTTCACAGACAGTGCTTTATAGGAAGTTCTCTCATAATTATAATCAACAAGTAATTACAAATCCCTTCTCAGCGGGCTCATAACCAGGGCCTATGCACTGGGAGCCTCTAAAGAGACAGCACAGGCTGTCCAAGAGCCTTAGCTGGGGCCTGGCAGGATGGCTCAGTGGTCTAAAGCACCTGCTTAGAAAAGCTTGGGCGACTGCAGGGACCACGATTCAATCCCCAGCACCACATGCTGTGCCAGCCCTGCCCAGGGGCAGGCTGAGCTGGCGATAAAAATAAATAAATAAACAAACAAACAAAAGTTCTTAAAGAAAAAAAAGAGTCTTAGCTGAGTTTACCTTACTTACCTGCTTAACTTATACATCTACAGCAGAACTTAACTTTCTTTCCTTCTTTCTTTCTTTCTTTCTTTCTTTCTGTCTTTCTTTCTTTCTTTCTTTCTTTCGTTTGTTCTTCTTCCTGTATTTGGTTGTTGCAGGGTCTCACTATGCAGCCCAGACTCGTGGTGAACCTCCTGTCTTCAGCCTCCCGAGTGCTGATGTTACAGGCGTGTGCCACTACAACTCAGACTTGGTGGCCCGCTCAGTGTACCTGGTGGCCAGTGCTGGTGTGGAATGTGGCCCCAGAAATTAATTTTTCTGAAGAAGACAAAAAACAACAACAAAAAACTACTGCTCAGTTCCTGAAGAAGAGAAGGTTGGAGAAATACAAGTATTGTTATTTACGAGAAGGAAAAGGCAGCCGCCATGTCTCTGAACTGAACCTCCTGAAGTTGAAAACACTTCCTTCATTAGCTTACACTCAAAAGCAGGATTTTCAGGGTATCATGTGCCAGCTCTGCTGGCAAGTTCTGGAAATAGGAACTTTCTTCTAATCACTACTGCAAGTGGAAATGTTGTGTTTAGAAGGATCTTGATCGATATTGGTATTCTGATCATGATTTTATTCAAATACAAATTTTTTGTGTGGTCCCAGGGCTTGAACCCAGGTCTTTACACTGAACTCTGTGCCCAGCCCTTTTGCTGCTTTTTATTTTTAGACAAGGTCTTGTTTACTAAGACCCTCAGTTGCCCAGGCTGGGCTTCAATTTGCATCCTCCTGTGTTAGCCTTTCATAATACTAGAATTGCAAGGGTGCGCCTCTATGCCCAGCTTCAAATACATTATTAATGAGGATTCAAAAGTTTTGTAGAGGCTGGGTGTCAGGGTGCACACCTGTGACGCCAGCACTCAGGAAGCAGAGGCTGGAGGATCCTTGGGAGTTTAAGACCAGCCCAGGCCACAAAGTGATCTTAAGGCCAGTCTCAACTGCACAGCGAAATCCTGTCTCAAAAAAAAAAAAAAAAAAAAAAAAAAAAAAAAAAAAAAAAAAAAAAAAAAAAAAAAAAAAAAAAAAAAAAAAAAAAAAAGAAAAGAAAAGAAAGAAAAAGAAAAAAGCAGTTTCATAGAAAAATCCAGTGATCAAACTGTACATGTCATAGACTTTTTAAAGAAAAGTAGAGGTTTGTTTTACTCACAAAATTAGCAAATGTGCAACCCACAGAAAGAGCTCAGTAAGGATTGTTTGTAAAAGTAGATAGCTGCTTTCCAGCCATGCAATCTGCTAATTTAAGAACAAGCTCATTAAAATCTATAATGATATAGAACAAATTCACATTATTCATTATGAGGGTAAAAGTAGATATTTTCCCAAAACCTCAATAGTGCTGCTGGGTTTTGTTAGCCTTTCTGTTCTTTATCAGTTTAATCAATTCAGCACTATAATTTTATGTCTTTATTTGCCTGCCATAGATGTAAAATAGGACATGCCTGATTTTCTTTCTGAGAAGTTTTCTTTGCGGGAATCATCTGTGATCTTTGTATATGTTCTTTTGTTTGTTTGTTTGTTTGTTTTGTGAGACCTGGGTTCAAACTCACGACCTTGCACTTGCTAGGCAGGCACTTATACCACGGAGCTATCTCCCCAGCCCTGTGTATATGTTCTTCATATATTTGCATTACTAGTCTGCTCTCTTATTGCTGGACACAATATCTTGGTTTTCTGAGACAGAGTCTCGCTATGTGGTTCAGGCTGGCCCTGTGCTCACTCCGTAGCTCCCAGGCTGGGCTCAAACTTGCAGCATTCTGTCCCAACCTCCCTGGTTCCGGACACAGTAGCTAACACAACTTAACTCCAAGGCAGGAAGAGCATAACAAAGACGTGGAGCAGAGCTACGGAATTCACAGCAGCCCTGCAGCGGAGCTGAGGAAGCACAAAGACAGGAGCAGGCCGGAGGCCATCATACCGGAACCTCAGCCAGGCCTCTGGGGCCCACCCGGACATACCCGGAAGCCTCATCTACTAAGCACTAGGAGTTCATTAATCCAGTGATGTTGACACACCAGGAGTCTTAATGATCTCGGGGTTAGACATTTTGCTTTCTGATCTCATGATATCTTTTAAAAATAGTTTTGTGAATTTAGAATTTATTTATTTTGCTTTTGAGTCCAGTTGAAAGAGAATTTGGTTCACTAGTAATGCATGTGTATAATAGAATGCGTTCTCGTTATGGGGACATGAAACAGAATAGAGATTGGCTTGAGTCGTCTCATTTCTGTGATGTGCACCAAGATATACAAACATGTCCTAAATGTTTTTATTTTTAAAATTTTTTAAATTTTTTTTGTCTTTTTTGAGACAGGGTCTCGGTGTTCAGTTGAGGCTGGCCTTGAGCTCACTTTTGTAGCCCAGGCTGGTCTTGAACTCACACTAATCTCCCTGCCTCAGCCTCCCAGGTGCTGGGATTACAGGCGTGTGCCACCACGCCCGGCTCCTAAGTGTTTTTAAAAGCTCAGTTTCAAGGATTTAAAAAACAATACGTACAACTCTTCGTAAAAGATTTCCATACCAAAATAAAACACTAAAATTTCTGAAGAGGCCTACAATACTGAAGTGTGCTTACTCTCCTTTAGGCCAACATTTCTCAAATCCAATTTGCCTCTAAATTCTTCTTAGCAAAAGCAATGTGTAACCTGCACCAGGACTCTGCAGAGCACAATTTGAGAAATGTGCCATGGAAGCCACCTGGAAGGCAGGTCACCAAAACAGCACTGGTTAGCTCTGCTGAACTTCAGGTAACTTTTATTTTAATATTTTTCTACTATCTATGTTTTTATTGAAAATTATCAATTTATAGATGGAATAAATAGTATCTGTTTCATTTTGAAAGTAAAATAAAAATCTAATTAGCAAGCCAAATTTAGAGAACATAAAAATAAATTGCTCTCAGCCTGTTATTTCACAAAAGTGCTAATGACCTTTTTAAACAAAGGTGTTAGTGTGATCACCTGGAATTGTCTTGCCACGTGGAAGAACTCAGGATGATTTTGTCCCTGTGCTTCTCAGATCCTCGTGGCACTTGGGGGCCAACACACTGAACGAGAGGCTTCCCAGCAAAGGGTTCAGCAATCGAGACTGGGCAGGGTGGCGACCCCCTCTAATCCCAGCTCTTGGGAGGTTGTAAACAGGCAGATCATTACCAGTCTGCTCTAGTAGTGAGACCCTAAAGCACCCTGTAGACCCTTCCCTAAAAATACACACACACACAAGCAAACAAAAACTGAACTGGAAGACAGCTGGGAGCTCAGGGGTGGAACGGACGAGGATCGGCCCTCGCCCCACCCACACACTCCTAATCTCTGCGGTGCTAGGGTTTGGCTCCTGGGCCTTGAGTAGGCAACGGCAGAGCTCCACCTCCAGGTGCGCCCCAGCACTCGCCCTCCCCGTACTTCTCTACAGCTATGTCCAGGTGACCTCTTCATACCAGTGAGTGCTATTGTTTCAAGATAGGAGGAAAGGGCCAGCGAGATGGCTCACTGGGCTAAACGCCTGCTTAGCCAAGCACAGGGACTGGGTTCGATCCCTGCACCGCATGTCATGCCATGTCCACCCCAGTCACAATAAGCCACCCACTGAGGTTGGGCGTGGTGGCGCGTTCCTGCAATCCCAGCATAGTGAGACTGTGCACCAAATATATTTAAAAAAAATAAAGACAAAGGAGGAAAGTAGGACTACTAATCAAGTTGAATGTTTCTGACTTTCTTTTTTTTCTTTTTATTTTTTTTCTTGTTTCAGAACTTTTAAAAAAATTTTTTATTTATTTATTTATTTTTCTTGTTTCAGAACCTTTGTTTGTTTATTCATTCATTTTTATAGCCGGTTCAGCTTGGCCCGAGGGCAGGGCTGGCACAGCATGTGGTGCTGGGGATTGAACCTCGGGCCCTGCAGTTGCTTAAGCTTTCCTAAGCAGGTGCTTTAGACCACTGAGCCATCCTGCCGGGCCCCAATGTTTCTGACTTTCCTCTTGAAATTAATGTATTAACTGGAGTTGATAACAAAGGATTTATTTTATTTATTTTTGTGGTACTAGGGATTGAACTCAGGACCTTGCACTTGCCAGGCGGGCACTTATGCCCCGGAGCTATTTCCCTAGCCCGTTAGCTGGAGTTGATTACACCCTCCTGCAATACTAGCACTTCTGAGGCTGAGGCAAGAAGATCAAAGTTTGAGTCCTGCCTCAGCGACCTATCGACCCTCTCTCAAAATTTAAGATGGAAGGAAGGGAGGGAGGGAGAGAGGGAGAGAGGGAGAGAGGGAGGGAGGGAGGGACCCAGGAAGGAAGGAAGGAAGGAAGGAAGGAAGGAAGGAAGGAAGGAAGGAAAGAAGGAAGCTCAGTGTATGGCATTCCTGGGCTTGATCTGTACTACTTAAAAAAAGAGAAAGACATGCCTTACTACTTTATTTAATATAGTTCTTTCCCTAGACTTGTTTAAGGAACCTTTTAAAATTCTTTTTTTTTTTTTTTCTTTTAAAATTCTGAAACAAGCTTCAACTTGGGAAATATGTCTCTGAGTTTGAATAGCATGGGGTCCAAGGACAAGAGTCTCCTCAGCCACCACCGTGCCTGAAACCAGACCCAGGTTTTGCAAGAGATTTTCTCACATGGCGGCACTTATGGGCTTTGCCTTCTGGGGCAAGCAGTAACTTGGAAGGAGAAATGCTGATTCCAGCAAGAAAGGTTTTATTAAAGCTGTAGGGAAAATACAAATGATATGAATATCAAAGCGGACGTTGCCAAAGGCCTCAGGGGTAAGGAGAGCTCAGGGCAGAGCGGCACCGCAGGCTGTGACTCAGGCTTAGTCGAAGTGCCGTGCTGAAGTCTTTCAAGGTCGCTTACAAAATCTGTCTGAGGAAGAACAATTGGTTCTAGACAAAAAAAAAACAGGAGAGCTAAAATTGAAAACAAAAATACGCATCCACTTAAGAAAAGCTCAGCAAGTCAGAAGCCCACGACTCCAGGACAGAGCTGGGAGTGGCAGCCTTAGAACCGCCCGCGTCCCTGGCTTCCGGAGGAGCTTGCAGGGAGTCCAGTGAGGAGTCGTCATCGAGGTGGCTGAGAAGCTAGCACCAGCCTGGGAAAACCTTGCTCTTCTGGGTTTGCTGATTTCTTCTTTGTCTTTCGGGTTTTGTTTGTTTGTTTGTTTTTGTGTATTTAGTACAGGGTCTTCAGGGTCTACAGGGTCTCACTACACAGATCGGACTCAGTGATTCTCCTGTTCTGGGATCACAGGTGTGCGCCACCAGGTCCCGTCTCAATCACCTTCGCAGCATTTCCTGAGGGCGGGGCCGGCACATGGCTGGCCCTGGGATCGAACCCTGGCCACTGCGCTCTGCCTAAGCAGGCGCTTTCATCCACTGAGCTATCAGGCCAGCCCTTTGTGTTTACTGGTTTCTAATTCAGAAAAAGCCTTGGATGAATATCAGGGAAGACTAATGTGCCCATATTGTTCAGCTGGGAACCCCATGTTATGCGTTCTCAAAAAAATGCAGGGGCCTGGCAGGATGGCTCAGTGGTCTAAAGCGCCTGCTTGGAAAAGCTTGGGCGGCTTCAGGGACCGCGGTTTGATCCCCGGCACCACATGCTGCGCCAGCCCTTCCCTGAGGGCAGGCTGAGCTGGCCTTAAAAATAAATAAACAAAAGTTATTTATTTATTTATTTGTTTTTGTCTTTTTTGAGACAGGGTCTTGCTATGCAGTTCAGGCTGGCCTTGAGCTCACTTTTGTAGCCCAGGCTGGTCTTGAACTCACACCGATCCTCCTGCCTCAGCCTCCCAAGTGCTGGGATTACAGGCATGCGCCACCACGCCCAGCATTTTTTGTTTGTTTATTTATTTATTTATTTATTTAATAAACAAAAGTTCTGAAACAAGAAAAAATAAAATAAATGCACACTTCTGATTTTTGTTTTTGTTTTTACTTTTTAATTTTGGTGTATTTTTTTTTTTAGTTCAGACTGGCCTTGAGCTCACTTTGTAGCCCAGGCTGGTCTTGAGCTTACAATGACCCTCCTGCCTCAGCCTGGGAGGCACACACCATTAATGCCCGGCTCGGATTTCTGACTTTTTACTAGAGAAGTCAGAAGCCTTCCCCGGGGTAATGAAGATAAAAAAATACTGCCCACAGGAAGCCTCAAATGCCTTCGGGCGTTATTGCTCCCTCCTTTCCCCCTGGCACTGTCCTGATCTTTTACTTTGGACCAGGAGCACAAAGCTAATTTTTCATTTCTCTATTGTTCTATAGCTTTAGAGGGAAAAATGAAGGCAAATGATGAGTATCGTAAGTCCCAGGTAGGGCTGGGAATATAACTCAGTAGCGTAAGCATCTGCTTGGCAAATGCAAAGTCCTGAGTTCAATTCCCGATACCAGTAAATAAATAAATACATCCAAAGTAAGTACTATTTGAAATCACTAATTTTTTTTGTAAAGTTCGGGCCAAAAGTCACTAGACCACAATATCAGCATACGCTAAACGCTCACAGCTGCTCAGAGAACCAAAGCAGTTAACCAAACTGTCTTCATGTTCCGTACGTTCGATTTCCTTTGCTTAGGTCACAGCCGATGATTCTAACAGATACAGGTGCAGCACTGAGTCCTTAGGAGCCCCGAGGCTCAGCGGCTGTGCGGAGGAAACCCTGCTGCAATAGCTTCCAGAGGTGCTTCTGCAGCCGACTGGGCCAGGCTTCCGGACTTCTTGGACAGTAGGGTCAACAGGCCCGCGGTCAAAGCTCTGACCAATGTAGGGTCCAGCTTGCCCTGCACGGACACGCCGCGCCAGACACCAGCCCCCACGCTTATGTTACATGCCTTCCAAAGCCCGTGATGCCGTCACTCTCAGGAGCACGCGCGGCCCTGCCTCGGTCGCAGTTTCTCCCGCATCCTTCCCCATTGGGTCTGGACTTCCGCTCCAGGTCAGCCCTACCCGAGATGTCACGGGGACAGTGCCAGGGCTGGCTCAAGCATCAGGGCATCCGCTTCAGTCCGGGGTCTCCCTACTTCATGAACGTGGGAACGCGTTCTAATCTCATCTTTGGTAGTCTAATGCATCTCTTAGAAACTAATAAAGGGGCTGGGGAGATAGCTCCGTGGCACAAGTACCTGCCTGGCAAGTGCAAGGTCATGAGTTTGAACCCCAGTCCCGCCAAAAAATAAATAAATAAATAAATAAATAAGTAAATAAACAAAAGTTCTGAAACAAGAAAAATAAAAAATTTAAAAAATAAAAAATTCTTTAAAAAAAAATATCTACATCAGAAAGCTTAACACAGAGTAAAAAGCCCTGGAGCCAGAATCCGCGGCATCAAATGCACTGGTGTTTTGATCCTTCACGCATTCTGGAATTTTGCTCATTGCAAACATTAGTCCAGTTGTGACATCAGTAAATAGCCCTCTCTTTAAAACAATCTTCTGTTGTGAACACACATCAAAATTTCTAGCATGGCTGTTTTTTTTTTTGTTGTTGTTTTGTTTTTTTTTTGTTTTTGCTTGTTTATTGGTTTTTAAAGTCTGGGTAAAATTATTGTCAAGTAGACAGAGAGGGACTACGTATTTCCATGAGAAGGCCAGCTGGACACACCCTTACGCACTCGGGAGCTGCTCTGGGGGTCCAGGGAACTGGGGTGACAATGGCGCTGTCACCTGCTGCTGCTGCTACTGCAGCAGAAGTTCCAGCTGGGCCAGGTGTGTGGTGC
>PVJA010031303.1:0-25038 GCA_004027025.1 Myocastor coypus | reverse complement strand
TCTCCTCTCCTCTCCTCTCCTCTCCTCTCCTCTCCTCTCCTCTCCTCTTCTCTTCTCTCTCTTCTCTTTTCTTTCTTTCTTTCTTTCTTTCTTTCTTTCTTTCTTTCTTTCTTTCTTTCTTTCTTTCTTTCTTTCTTTTACTTTGCATCTCTTTTTATTAGTGCTGAGACTTTTCTTACTGGAAGGTGATTTGTCTCTGATGCCACTACTTATTTAAGATTTCCATACATCTTTCTTTTCTGGCACTTATAGTATACAAAAAGCAATGTAGACAGAAGAGCAGAATCACAATGAGGGTGAAATTTGATCAACATCATGGAAAGTGGAGATGCTATCCATTTTACTTCTCAAGTATTTCGAAGTACAGTTAGTGATTCTGAAGGTATTGTCAACTGTAAATGCAAGTGAGATAGCTCTGTGGACTAAGCTCCTAATTAGGCAAGTGCAGAGACTGGGATTCAATTCTAGGCATCACATGCCTAGCTGGCCCCATCCGCTGGGCACCCTGAGTCAGTGACAGAGACTGGCTGTGATGGCGCACGCATGTAATCCCAGCACTGGGGAAGCTGAGAACAAGAGGATCACTATGAGTCCAAGCTGCATAGTGATACTCTGTACCAAATATATAAAATAAAAAAATGCAATATTATAATATTTTAATCCTTTAGATTTGTGCTGACAAATCTAGAGGTTATCTAAGACATTCATGTTTATTTTGTTTGTATGTGTCCTTGACAATGTCCATTTTGACTTGAGTACCTTGAAATCTCAAAGGTGTTTCGATCTGCATTTCCCCAATGGATAACATTTTTCATGTTTGTATTGTCCATTTGTCCGAAGAAGTCTGTAATCAGTTCATTGTCCTGTGTTTTGATTGAGTTTCTTATTTGGGAGGATTAATATATTTATTCCTATATATTAGCCATTTATCAAAAGACTAGCTAACAAATATTTCTCTCACTTAAAGGTTGTCTCCTCATTCTGTTGATTGTTGCCTTTGATGTACAATCTCATGTGTTGATTCTTGATTCTATCTCCTGGATTCAAGAATTTTCCTTTTGTTATATTTCAGCATTATAAATAAGTATTTTTTGAGCTCCTATTAAACAGAAAGCAAATGCTACATGTAGTATTAGAAATACAGTAATAAATACGTTGCTGGATTTG
Source organism: Myocastor coypus (assembly GCA_004027025.1). Taxonomy (NCBI): domain Eukaryota; kingdom Metazoa; phylum Chordata; class Mammalia; order Rodentia; family Myocastoridae; genus Myocastor; species Myocastor coypus. The sequence continues at coordinate 23,871 of PVJA010031303.1, read as the reverse complement.
TGGAATATGCTGTCTTATAAAGACCTCAGAAAATATCAAATTAAAAGTGACCAAAATTGCAAACGTCAAGGTTCAGAAAAATGTTTACTTCAAATGAATACATTAAGTAGTACATCCATTACCACACATGAAAATTCATATTAGACAGTCACATCTATTCTTTAGCAAGTGTCATGTACTATTTGTGTGTTGTGTCTGGAGTCCCAGTTGGTCATTTGAAAGTTTTGAGTTTATCTGTTTCCATTAGTATTTTATCTAAAAGGCACAATTATATAGAAGTAATTATAATTTATATTTAAATATTAATCTCTCTCTCTCTCTCTCTCTCTCTCTCTATATATATATATATATATATATATATATATATTTCAATACATCCATTGTTTGTTGCAGCAGATATATTGAATGCATACATCAGGCTGACTTTTTAAGTGAGATTTATTTTGAGGGTAGGATTTACATTAAAGAATGTTCTAAAAAATTTATGCTAATGCTTATTTTCAGGCAATGAGGTCGAATTTATTACCACTTAATTTGTTCTCCCCACTACTAAAACATAAGCTTTATGAGGCCAGCAACTTATTTCAGCGATGTTTCTTGGATCCTAGACATAAACAATAAATCTTGCAAAGTCCTGCCCACTACCTAAATATCTGGATCATTTGCTCTTTGCACTAAAGAGTTTCAAGCTCCTTATGTTTTAAATTGATAGCATAAGTTATACCCTCACCTATGATAGTGTGTGTGTGTGTGGCCATCTATACCACATATGGCAAATAAAGTTAACTGATTTTAAAAAAAAGAAAATCTGAAATTAAGAAAGTTGTATTCTGTAAGTAATACTGGAAGAAAGACAAATGTTTACTACACACTGTGTACATACATTAGCTTATCATGATGTACTCATAGAGATGTGCAGATATTATGTCTGTATTAGAAAAAGAAAAGGTAAAGAAACAGTTATAAGACAAATATGCATGAGAAATGAGAAATGGGGACTACTCCAGTCAGATGGAGTGTTGTTTAAAGACTCAAGAGAGAGAGAGAAAAAGTAGTGGCACCTCTGAGGAACTGTACAGAATGAAGTGTGGTGAGAGTATGCTGGAAAAAGTGACTAAAATGAGGTAAATAGGGTATATTTAGTAGAGACTGGCAGTTTAGGTTCAAAATCTTTAGCTTTACCCTGTGGTTTTATGTTATGTGTGATGAGTAACCCTTTAAAGCCATGGTTCTCAACCTTTCTAATGCCATGACCCCACAATAGGGCTCCTTATGTTGCGGTGACCCCAAACCAAAAAAATAATTTTGGTGGCTACTTCAAAACTGTAATTTTGCTACAATTATGATTTGGAATGTCAATACCTGATATGCATTATGTATTCTCATTGCTACAAATCAAACATAATTTAAACAGAGTGATTAATCACAAAACAATATTTAATTATATGTTGAGAAATATTTATTACTAATTCCAATAAATAACATTTCACCATGGCATAGCATGGGTTTAAATATGTATTTTCTGATGGCTTTAGGTGACCCCTGTGCTTTGGTCATCTGACCCCTGTCAGGATCGCAACCCACAGGTTGAGAACCACTGCTTTGAAGATTTTCAGCAGGCAGAGGCCTAGCTAGGAGGCCCCTGGGATTTTTAGGATGACAGAGCAGTGTGAAGGCAAAGTGTGGGTTTAGCTGTAATCTCTATTAGCCTCTTCCAATCCATTTCAGATAAACTTAAGGCAGAAGAATGTTTGTTATACAAACCACAAGTTCAGTGGATCTCCTTCCATCTCTTTTCTATACTTCCAGCTATACATATTTAGTTTTGAGGCAGTTTTGAAATTATTCATTGAATAAAGCAGCAAAAGTCAAGAGACAAGTTCAAAAATACATTTCTTATATGTAAAGCTTGTGGTAGTATTTAAATATAATAATTTCATAGAACTGTATTCTCATTTATAGAACTATATTGAGTGTGCTGAAAACTTGTATAAGGCCAAAGTGGATCGAATTGATTTTACAAATGCTATAGAAGATGCCATATATAAAATTAACAAATGGATTGAAAATGAGACACATGGTAAGTGCAATAATCTATTTTTACAAGATTTTTTAGGTAAATATAAATATTAATAACTGTTAACCTTAATGCAAAGGTCTGTGCATACAAAGGGCACTTCCTCTTAATCCAACATCATTGTTCTTAGTAATTAAAATGTCTTTCCCATTAGGCTGTAATGTGGCTTTGTGTAATCTTAATATTCTGGATGCTTTATACATATCAGACACCTTGTCTTTTACATTGTCTCTTTTGACTGGAAAATAACCCTGTGGGACAAACATACTTTAAGATCATTCCATAAATCAATAATGAGAGATGTAACTTCCTGAATTAGCCATAATATCTTACTTTCATTAAAAGATAAACATTAATAACTGATTACAACACATTTGTGTCAATATCCATAGCAAAATATTTCATTCCAATGGTCACTCCATTTTTGGAATTGAGTTAATTTTCATTCCACTGCTTCATTTTTTTTCCATATTTAGGACAGGGTCTATAGGGTCTCACTACACAGATGGGACTCATAGTGGTTCTTCTGTTTCAACCTCCCAAGCACTGGGATTACGGGCACAGCCACCACGCTCAGTCTCAATCACCATTTGGCGCCTCACAGGGGCAGGGCCAGCATGGCACGATGGAGATGGAACCTAAGCAGACACTGTAGTCTACCATCAGGCCAGCCCCTTCACTGCTTGTTCTTGGTCTGAATCGTACAGCCATAACATCCTACTGCGAAAGACATTCTTTCACTCCACTGATTTTTCTAAAGGATTTATAGTGTATATATAATCTTCATTTATTAAAAATAATTTGAGCACAGGTATACCTTCCTAAAACCTTTACCTCTTTATTGATAAGTCTCTTTTGAAATTAAAAGCAAAGTTCTAGCAAATATTCTGCTTTAGTACATTCAATAAAGTTACTATATAGGCATTTAGAACTTTAAAACTAAGAAGGAAAACTATCTGCTCTTTGTTTTGTTAATCAATTCCTTTCAGAGCTAGTAATTACATCTCCACCTAAGGGTTACGGGATTTGTGCCCTTGACATTACATGTGCTTTTACGGAATCTGACTTTGCTCCAGAAACATGAGACGTGGAACATACATTCTCCAATGGAAATGTTGGGCAGCATACAGTTAGTTCTGGGATTGAAAATACTGTATCATAACTCCTTTTTTGTTCATTCATGCATCTTTATACATTAATGGGTTACTTTGATCCTCAGCTATGGGAAGTTTCAAATTATAGCACTTAAAAATCAGTAGAAACTATGTAAATATTACTTCTTTAGTAACTAAATGCTATTCTATGTAGCATTTAATATGTAAGGCTTTCAGATTGCTAATATCTTTTCGTACTTGGAGTATTTAAATCTTTTCTCATTCAAATATGTGTATAATTATCATAATCTTTTTAAGCACATGCATCCAAAACTTATTTGAGGGAAAATGTACAAATTGTTGCCAATATCCTAAACAGCACATATAGATCCTAGTTACTGTTCTCCTTCTCTACAAATGATAGCTACCTATTTGAAAGACTAATCTGATCCAGTGTAACATAGTTTCCTTCACTTGCACTGAAATGTGAATAGTAATTCACGATCACTTGCAGGGTAATCTGAAGATCACACCAGACATTCAAGGGTCCTGATTCTCTGGGCCATGGCTCCAACCTTCCTACCTTACTGTAACAGAGATAAATGACTCAGGGTATCTCCAAGTTCACTTTGATCTCTTTAAATAAATAAATCTCTGCTTTAGGAAAGATCATTATTCCCAAACGCCACAATGACCCTATCTCAAGCAAACAGCCCCACCATAGTCAGTTGTCCCTAATCTGTATCCTACAGAACAATGATCACATAGAGACAGTACTGGTGTGCCACAACTGCTTGTATAATTGCTAACTGTGTTGAGCTGAAATGTAGCCCAACAGTGTCATGGAGCGTGTCTTTCATTATTACAGCTCTACCACCAAAAATGGGTAAAGAAATTCTGGCAAAAACTCGTTAATATTAAAGGAAGAAATTAGAGTTAAATTATGCTGAGAGTGTTACTATGGTCAGCACAGGAAAGGCAGTCTGGTGCCTCCGAGCAAGGGCTCTGGAGATTGTTTTCCTGGCTGAAATCCTATTGTTGCCATGAGCATTGTGTGATTTTGCATAAATTACTTAATCTTTCTGGGCCTCAGATTCCTCAACAGAAAATAAAAGTAATAGCAGTGCATACCTCCTCAAGATTTTGTGAGGATTATATCAAATATTGTACTTCAAGGGTTTAGAAAGTACCAGACACATTAATCGTTTATAGGTTGTCACTATGTCATCACAATTATTATTATTTTTAATTTGGTAAGAAAAACATCATGCCAATTAATGAGCTTTGAAAACACTATTTTAAAATTGACATTAACCACTAATATGTATTTCATCATTGAATTTTTCAAAAGGCAAAATAAAAAAGGTGTTTAGTGACAGCAGTATAAGCTCCTCTGTTGTCATGGTGCTAGTGAATGCCGTGTACTTCAAAGGCAAGTGGCAATCAGCTTTCCTCAAGAAGGACACTGTAAAGTGCCATTTCAAATCACCTAAGGTATGTACATCTCGGATATTGCTTAGGGAACTTTCCCCATACTATTTCTTTGCAGGAAATTCTAATATTTAACTAAGTAAATACTGGGTATACCAGTTCTTTATCCATTTTCTGCATTGTCAACACTGTGTGAGTAGTTGATTTATAAACTATGCTAACACAGGTTCTAAAACACAACCCAAGAGGTTTAGCCCATAAGTTGATATTTCCTAATATATATTCAGAATTAAAGTATTAAAGAATGAATTTCAGACCTTCCTTCCTTTCTTCATTCCTTCCTACCTTTCTTCTTCTCCTTCTTCTTCTTCTTCTTCTTCTTCTTCTTCTTCTTCTTCTTCTTCTTCTTCTTCTTCTTCTTCTTCTTCTTCTTCTTCTTCTTCCTCTTCTTCTTCTTCTCTTTCTTTCTTTCTTCCTTCCTTCCTTTCTTTTTTCTTTCTTTCTTTCTTCTGTATTTTAGGGAGGTGTCTACCCGGTGTTCAGGGTCTCACTACTAGATCAGATTCATAGTGATCCACCTGTTTACAGCCTCCCAAGAGCTAGGATTACAGGCGTGTGCCATCATGCCCAGTCTCAACTGCCATCTCAGCACACTGCAGGGATGGGACTGGTAAGGCAAGCCCTGAGATCGAACTCCCAGCCCCTGTGTCTGCTTGAAGACACTAAGATATTTTAAATTGAATCCATATGCCAGGGAAACATGACTAAACATACATGTTACTTTTGTTACTTTGACTGTGGGTTCTACATTTAAAATTGCTTGTTATCAATGATTTTCCTTACATAAAGTAAGAATGTATTTCTTTTTTTAAGGGGAGGGCTACACTGAAGAACGTGATAGAGTTCCAAATATATTTTATTCCTTACTTTTTAAAATATAAAACATTATCAACTTTTGTAGAATATATATTCTTGTGATTTTTTTCTTTTTATTTCAATTTGTTTGCAAGTCTTAAGACAGAGACATCATCTATATCCTGTTGGCATTCCTGTCTAACATCGAAGGAGTTGAGTCCTGCGAGGCAGTTAGTAGTTATACACCTCCTCTTCTTCACTTGTAAAACAAAGTGATTCAGTTAGGCAAAGGGTAAAATTCCCTTTAATCAGCCTTTCATGTTGAAAGAGAAATTTAACTTTAAAGTTTAGTTTTCATTTTTTAACTGTAAAAACATCCTGTCTACACTGTCCTGTCCAGGAAGTTTTAGACACAAAAATTCGGAGGGCTGATAGAAATTAGAGACCACCAAATGACCCAGAAGGTGGGATAGGAAAGATGACACAGGTAGGCCTCGTCTGCAGGGGTGAGACCCGTTGGGGAGGAATACGAAGCACCCGGACAAAGCCAGGGCTGGAGTGAGCAGACACGCCGGTCTTGCTGTCCTGGTCCGTCCCTGGCAGCTGCGTGGACTGTAGGGCAGCTGATCGGTGTGTTCACCCCCTGGCGGGTCCTAAGCCAGCTTCTGGGGAGCATGTTCACGATGTATTGTCTCTGTGAGGAAAAAGAGATAGGCAGTGATATTTTGAAAATCACGTATGAAAAATTATAAAATAAATCCTAATAAAAATACAGCTCTCCCTTACAGAGGTCTTATCTATGGGAAACATACCAGGCAGAAATAAAATAACATGCAACAATTTATACAGCATAAATTCTAGGGAGCACTAGAATTTCAGTGACTGAGGCAGAAAGGGTTTAGAAGTTAAGATTTCATTTGCTATGTCTTCTTTCAACTTTGCCTCTGACACACTGCATCCGTTGCCTCATTCTGAACAATCAAGACAAAAGCAAGACTATTCCTGGCTCCTGGATTGAGGCTTTGTTTCATTTGTTTTTGTTTTTTCTCCTAATGAAGTTTTTTATTTTACCACGGAATATTTTATTGTACACTTATTTTGAAGTCCTCCAGCAGAGTCACACATTCTGTATACTATCACTGTAACACGTAATTTACAATGAGAGAGAGTAGGGAGCTCGATCACTGACATCAGTGTTGTTTCCATCACATTAAACATTGTAGATTCACCTCTAGCATGTGGCTCTGCCATTGCCTCATACAGACAGGAAACACCTGGTCCGACCCTCCCAGGCCCTTCTACCAGGCTCATGTCATCTACCCTGGCTCCCCAGGCTGGTGCGCTCTTCTGCGTTGTTCTGTGCCTTTGTTCCCTGAGAACTAGTCTTAAAGTCAAAAGAGGGTAACTTCTCCAGAGAGAGAAGGATGTTTCCTTAAAAACAGAGAGTTAGCTCCTCTATCATGTAAAAACTTTTGTCCTAAAAGGGGATATTGCAGAAATATAGGTTAATTAGTATATCCTAATATAATCGGGAAAAAGTTTATTGCTCCTCTGTGGTGTTTTTAAATCACTGTGTGCTATCTGCTAAAGAGAAAAATCTTACTGAGTTTCTTCATGTTGATTAAAGGGATATGATCAAATATCTTACAGAAATTTGTAATTACTCCAGACTTCATTCTTAAGTTCTATAATTTTGATCAAATGAAAATTTCTTTTAATTTTGATAAGAGAAAAATCTGTGGCATTCACTTTTCATTTTAGTGCTGATCAATATTTATTTACTTATTGTATAGATATTTCAGTTAAGGCACTGAGTACAAGACAAGTTTGCTACTGTTAAACTTATTAACTCGCATGGTCCTCACAAAGCTATGAATAGGGATTACTGTCATCTACTGAAGTTACCTTTAAGTCACATGGTTTGGAATTTTTCACCTCAGGAAATAAGCTCAAAATCTGTGTTTTTAGTGCTAAGATGTTCACTAATATAACCAGCATTGGCAACATTTCAGCAAAAAATCCACAGTATCAACTGACCAATAAAATATTTTATCTGTACTCAGCCAAAATATGAAAGGAAATGCATCTGTAAATAACCTTCCATGGCTTGACTTGCAGTGCTCTAAGCAAGAGGTTCCCATGATGCATCAGGAACGGAGATTCAACCTGACCACAATTCAGGATCCACCCATGCAGGTGCTGCAGCTCCGGTATCATAGTGGCATAAGCATGTACATCCTGCTGCCTGAGACTGACCTGTCCCAGGTAAGACACTGTTCCTCCCAATAATGGGGAATAAAAAAGCATTAAAGTTATTCTTGATTGTCTACTTATCTATCAATTTTAACATTTCATATTGGTAGGATGTTAGTTACTCCCCACTTACTTATTCGTTTGTTGGACAAATATACAAGAAGTACCTACTAACGTGCCAGACACCATTGTAGATGCTAAAATTGACTCTTTTTTTGAGATAGAGTCTCACTATGCACTTTGGGCCAGCCTTGTGCTCAATTTTGAGCCTCCAGGCTAGGCTCGAACTTTCAATGATCCTCCTTTCTCAGCTTTCTGACTGCTGGGATTGAAGGCGTGTGTCACCCTGGCTGGTTCTAAAATTGAGTTTTTTTTAACTTCAGAAATCTAGATCTATATAGAAGAGCACTGTATCTCTGTACTGACTTGCTCTCATTAGGTTTTCATCTAAATAGTCCTTTTAAAAAGGAAGACGAGTGTGAAAATTATCATATAGCTGGTATTGTTCAATCTAATGTGTGGCTATAAAATATTGCTACTCACATTTAACTCATATTTAATTCACTTTATCACCTTAAAAGATTTCAGTATCATTTATTTTCATTTAAAGTGATATATATTAATAAAGTAGTTCAAAGACAAATAGGTAGTAGATAAGTCACAAGATAGATTTATTCTTGTATTTATTGTCTTAATCTTCATTATAATGAATTTACCAGATAATATACAAATTAAAGTAATAAAATTTACATACTTTAAGCTTCAATACTTATGTATTTCTGAATTATGAAATAATTATGAGTAAGTTGGCAATGTAGTGGGGTGAATGCAAAAACATCCAACTGATAGTAACAAGTTAGTATAAGTTATTCACAAATTGGAAAATTTACACACAGAAATTTTAGTAGTTTATTCGTATAAATTTGAACCCTTGATAGAAAAACAAGTACAATTTAATATATTGCTGAGATATGTACAAGCTCAAAGAGAATTGCAATAATTCTAGGGATGAGTAGATATATCTGAATATAAGATTAGGAAACAATGATCATGGCAAGCTTTCCATTCTAAATCTAGAAGAAGCTACGATCAGTTCTCAATATTCAGAAGTTGGCAGATTCAATTTGTGAATCTTCCGGGGCTGCTGTAGTGCTGGGGAGAGGTGGGCACCTTGCTGCGTCACTCTGGTTGCTTGCTTTGCACCCTGCATATCTCCCTACATCCTCCTGGTGCTTCAGCTGTGCCAACTTTTTTTTTGTTGTTGTCTTTTTTGAGACAGGGTCTCACTGTGCAGTTCAGGCTGGCATTGAGCTCACTTTTGTATCCCAGGCTGGTCTCGAACTCACACCGATCCTCCTACCTCAGCCTCCCAAGTGCTGGGATTACAGGTGTGAGCCACCACACCCGTCCCAACTGTGCCAACTTTTGAGTCAGAAAATGAACTTGGATCCGAGTGCCCTAATGTGTGTGATTATGCTAAGAAACACTCATCTCCTAAGCTCCCAGGATGGGGACTCTGGGGCTTTGCCTCCACCCACCCAGTCTTCATCTTACTTGTGTAAGCTGTGAAACGTTTTGCCTGTGTCTTCAGACCAGAAAAATGGTCAGAAAACATGGACTTGGACAACTGCTGAGCTATAGTTTTCCTTCCACTGATGATTTTTTGATTTCTACATTCTTTCACCTACTCGTTGTTCCACTTTGGCTGTACTTGTTCCTATGTGGGCAGAGAAGAGACATATCCTGCAGTACGAACAAGCCACACCTTATCACCGCAGAGAAAATTAAACATGTGGTTGGGAAAAAAGCACTTGAACTGCTTACCTAAATCATTTCTCTTTCCAAACTGCCTCAGGACCTATGCATATACTTAACTGCAAAAGTCTTTTTGTAATTTTTTTTCTTTACTACATGATTCTATAATACTTTTAATTATTCCTACAGATTGAAAAATTCATGAGCTTTAGGAATCTCATGAACTGGACCAGTCCAAGAAAAATGAAATATCAGTATGTGGAGGTGTATCTTCCTAAGTTCAAGATAGAGAAGAAATACGAGATGAAACAACACTTGGAAGCCATAGGGCTGAAAGATATTTTTGATGAGTCCAGAGCCGATCTCTCCGGTATAGCTTCGGGAGGTCGTCTCTATATATCAAAATTAACACACAAATCATATATTGAGGTCTCTGAGGAGGGTACTGAAGCAACTGCAGCCACTGAAAATAACATTGTAGAAAAACAGCTTCCTGAGTCTGTGGTGTTTAAAGCTGACCGCCCATTCCTGTTTGTCATCAGAAAGAATAACATCATCTTATTTAGTGGCAAGGTTTCTTGCCCTTGACGGTCCAGTTGATCACTGTTGCCATGGTCCTTGCGGCATTAAAGAGACACCAGAGTAATACTCTTACTTACAATCACATGGTAGGTTTTAAAAACTTTATTAAGTTTTTTTCTTCCTAACTTTGGTCAGCAAAGGATACTAGTGATTTGACCTTTCTTAAACATATGGTTCAGAGTCATGATTCCTACTCTTAGCAACTTTACTGGGTTTTCTCTCTCATTTTTACTTTGGTTTGTTTTCTACCCACCCTCATTTCTACAGCCCCCTTCATGGGTCAGCCAGGAGTTACTCATTCTGCTCTATTGGCAATGAGAATGCACAAGCAGCCGATGGCTCTGTTTGTGGGATTCTGCCCTCGTGGTGCATGAATTAGGTAGTAAGTCCAGCTGCTTCCTAGAAATCGGGCAGCTTTTCCTTGCTGATAAGAAGACCTTAGAGTTTACTCACCTGATTCTAAATCAGAGTATAAGCCAGATGCTAACAAAATACAAAATTGAGATTGAGAACCGAAAAATATTTCAGGGATGATTTCAGGGATGATTGCCATCTTTTGGGTTTTCTTTGATAAAAATTAATATGTACATAGTTTTTCAAAAATAAATGCCACTCAACTATTTACATATACTATTTACAGCATTCTATTAATGTGCTGTGAAGTTTATGTTTTCCCTATTTATCATAATAAAAATATGACATAATCACACCTGCACAGTGTGATTGTTTTCCTGTGTTTAACTGTGAGACTACAAATGCTTTATCTTCTAGACAAAACTAACAAACAATGAAATAAAGAATGTAATGTAAGCCTGATTTGGTTGAATATTACTGATGTGTTTCAGATAAACATTGTTTTGTTTCGTTGTTTTGTACCAGGAATGAAACTCACAACCTCACTCTAACCAGGCAGGTGCTGTGTGCTGAGATATATCCCCATCCCAGATTGTTTTAGAAATATAGATGATGATAGATTATTTTAAATACTTGCCTTTAAACTCACGCAGTACATTCTTCACTAATATAGCCATTTATATTAAGTTATGAGTGACTTTTTCAAAGGGATTAAAAATAAAGAGAAGCTGAATTTACTTAGAAGTTTATAAATAATGACAACTTAGTGATTAGTGTTTCTGTCACAAAATACTTTTATTACAAAGAAAAAAAAGTAATGTTGATTTAGAAGGGTTAATGTTTAATTGTTTGATCAATCTTATATACCTATATGTATTAATCTAAACTGATCTGATGATGAAAATATGTAATATAACCATTGTTAAATTTAAACAATAAAAAATTGAAACTTGAAAAAAAAAAGAGAAAAGAAAAAAAAGCCTTTTTCATCACAAAATACTCCATTGCAATTATAAATCATGGAGATCCCATGACTCAACACTGTGGTCCTTAGAATTTGACCTGACAGATGTTTAGTTTTTAACAGTGTGGAAAAATCCATGAATATGGGAAGAAGAAGAATGAATAAATGTGCCATGATTTGGAAGATATAGAAAATGCCCTAGCCAAGATAACTTAATCAACAACATGTAGAATAACTATTACACTTTTGTTGAAGAACTTTGTAGGGAATTAATTTTATTGGCCTACAGTAATGAGCTTTGGGGGAAGAATTTAGTTTTTTAATTATCACTCTCATCTATTACCATTTTCAAAATAACATATCCACTAGAGAAGGGAGACAGGAGCATGAGTTCTGGGGGCAGCCATGGAGTTTGTGCACTCTTCCTGCTGACAGGGTTCTCTAGGCAGCTGAAGTGGGCCAGAGCCTCTGAAGTGATGTCAGCGTGAAAGTGAGATTACAAGGAAACAGTATGTGTCCTAATCAGTTCAGGTTGCTATCACAGAATGACTAATTTATAAGCAGTAGAAATGTATTGCTCATAGCTCAAAAGCCTGGGAAATTTAGTAACAGGTTTGTAAGAGATCTTTTCCTCATATGACCCTTGGTTTGACATGACAGAAGGTGTTGGACAGCAGGTCCCTTTAACCTCTTTTGTTTTTTTTTTTTTTTTTTTTTTGTCTTTTTTTTTTGAGACAGGGTCTCGCTGTGCAGTTCAGGCTGGCCTTGAGCTCACTTTTGTAGCCCCGGCTGGTCTCGAACTCGCATCAATCCTCCTGCCTCAGCCTCCCGAGTGCTGGGATTACAGGCGTGCGCCACCACGCCCGGCTTAACCTCTTTTGTAATAGCACTAATCCCATCCAGAAGGGTGAAGTTCTCATTATTCAATTACGTTTTATAAGCCCCACCTCTTAATATTGTGGTACTAGGTTTTGGATTTCAATATATAAAGTTGGGAGCACATCAATGTTAAAAATATAGTAGAAGAGACTAAATACAAAATTTCCGAGGATTTTGGCTGGTTGATTTTGTCCATAGTCTGCCTCGTGGTTAAGTTTCATGTCTTATTCACTGAATATTGGGCCCATGCAATTTAGTAGAATTGTCAAATCTTGAAATAGTTGCTAAAACTAATGCCATCATGGAAGCACTGACTTTTCTGTTGAATGATGTCAATATGTTAGGTTCTATAATAGAATATGTAGAAGGTGCTCAACCTTGTTTGTAACATGTAGTATCCTTCATAGGATAGGACACTTTTCTGGTTTGGTTCTTTATCTCTACATCATGAGATAACATATCAGAAACACTCAGTATGTTCTTAGTCTGAATGAAGCCATTAGACCCAAGAATGTGGTCTGAAAAAGAAGAGAGACCTCAGGGACCAAGTTAGTATAAAGTCAAGATGGTAATCATATAATAGCTAAGGCTTTTTATCTTTTAGGACCATGTTTTTTCAGTCTTCTTACTCACTATAAGTGTTTCCAGAGTGCATGTCCTTTTTCCTTAGATTTCTTTCCCTACATGATCCTAATATGTATGTGGATTCAGTAACTGCTGACATTACTATCTACATTTCAGTAACTCTATTTGAAAGCACAGAAAGTCTCAGATAAATCTATCTGAATATCCTAGAGTGAAACACTTAAGTATGTTGCCAAGGTGAAACATACCACCATATTCTCTTCCAGCCTGCCATGTCTATTTAGGCACACTCTTTTAGTTATAAAAGACATTTAAGATTTAAAGCACAAAACAACAGGATTATGTTGGTGCTACCCTTCATATTAGGGCTGTTAATTGACACTGCCACTAAAACGTTTCTTTAGTCCTCTCTCTTCTCTCTCTCTTTATCTCTCTCTCTCTCTCTCTCTCTCTCTCTCTCTCTCTCTCTCTCTCTCTCTCTCTCTCTCTCTCTCTCTCGCTCTCTTCCAGATATTGCCCTACTCCAGGATGCATTAACTCTCTGGTATGGTACCTTTTCTGATTTGTTTTGTCCTCTGTCTCCAAAGTGGTAAAGATACTCCACATTTTATTTGTAAATATCAATTATCTTTCTAAACACAGATAAAATCAAATCTTCTTTCCATAAAACACTAAGAAATTTTACTCCATAAGAATAGAGCTGAAGCTGTCTATCCTGGCTTCAAATTGCTGCAACAAGCTTTACACTGTCATCATTTCCTGCCTGTTTTGCCACTCTCTGGCAAGAACTGAAACATATGAGCACTTGAACTATTTAATAACCAAAGCCACACTTCCAATGTTGCTCAGCCCTTGGCATCTGCCTAGCACTCCCACCTTCTTTGTTGAATCATACCCAGTTAGTTCTTCAAGAAACTAATCATATTCATATCATCTGTGTAGCTTTCTACCTTTCTGAAAAAGATGCAACTTAGAGTGCATCTTTTTCAGAAAGATGCGCTCAACTTTTTTGCTGTGTGTGTGTGTGTGTGTGTGTGTGTGTGTGTGTGTGCTGCTAGTTTAAGAAGCCATTGGAGACATAGAATGGCATATGGTAAGCATGCTTTCCTTGTTTTATTTTTATTTTTATTTTTATTTTATTTTTTTAAGAATTTTTAATTTTATTTATTTTTTTATTCTTGTTTCATTATATATATATATATATATATATATATATATATTTTTTTTTTTTTTTGTATTGGGGAGTAGAAAAGAAAGTAGCCCCCATTCTGGGCTCTATTCAGTGGCAGCTTCTTGTTCCATAAGGTTAAGAAGACTTTGAGGAAATAAAACTTGTTTGGAAAATTCCAGGTGTAGTTGCTTTGTATGTTGTGATGGGCAGAAGGGATGAAGTGAAGTGTGAAGGCCCCTCACACCCTCCATCTGGCCTCAGACTATGTCCTGGAATCCTGGGGCGGAGAAAGCGCCACTTTCATTCCTGTTTCTTGGGATTGTTGACGGCCACGTAGTGATAGAGAACGACAAGCAAGAAGAGCGGACACGCCCAGCATGTTGGCGAATATGGCGAGCTGCACGTCGGTGATCATCCTGACAGGCTCCACTGAGCTACGCAGCGGACTCCCTATTCTTGTTTCAGAACCTTTGTTTATTCACTCATTTTTATGGCCGGCTCAGCCCGCCCCCCAGAGGGCAGGGCTGGCGCAGCATGTGGTGCCGGGGATTGAACTGTGGTCCCTGAAGCTGCCCAAGCTTTCCCAAGCATGCGCTTTATACCACTGAGCCATCCCACCAGGCCCCATGTTTTCCTTGTTTTAAACGAATCAATCCTGTTAAGGCCCTAACAGCGGGGCAGAATCAGCGGGCAAGAGCAGACGGTACCTGGATGCAGCCTCCCTCACCACACGCAGCCCCGTGGCTCTTGGAGAACCTGGGGGCGGGCAGTGCCAAAGCCTGTCCAAAGCATGATCTCCAGGATGTGGAACAAACAAACACTGCATAGGGTTTCTGTTTTGACAGGAACAGGAACAGGTGTTTTCATTTATCCTTCGACACATGGCAAGGTCGTTGCCACCCACATCCTCATCATGATTCTTGCTTTATCACTTATAAGAAACTAACACTGAACTCCCTCATCCCAATCATCACTATAATCTTAAGGTGGAAGCTGTCCTGCTGATTACTGTTGTTCTCATTTTATAAGAGAAACAGGGATCAGCAAGGGTGTCTATCACGTGTGCTCTCTCTATCAGAAAACACGGCGCGAACCTCTTCCAGCATTTCTCTCCCTTGTGCCTATTTATGCTGAGCGTCCTCGCTCAGGCTGCCAGACCTCCTGTGGCTTTCTCTTTCCTTGGTATGTCTATTTTCTGATCAGTTATCTCCAATTATCTCAACGCTTCTGGGACATTACACCTCTTTTATGCTCTCACGGAGCAATTCTGTGAGATAGTTTTATATTTGGGTCATCACATTTTTTTTTAAAGAACCTTTATTTGTTTATTCACTCATTTTTATGGCTGTTTCAGCCCACCCCGAGAGCAGGGCTGGCGCAGCATGTGGTGCCGGGGATCGAACTGCGGTCCCTGAAGCTGCCCAAGCTTTCCCAAGCAGGCGTTTTAGACCACTGAGCCATCCCGCCGGGCCCCTGGGTCATCACATTTTTAAATGATTGCATTTGGCTAAAGAACTTTTGTAGAGACGGGCGTGGTGGCTCACACTTGTAATCCCAGCTCTCGGGAGGCTGAGGCAGGAGGATTGGTGTGAGTTCGAGACCAGCCT
The DNA here is from genome assembly GCA_004027025.1 of Myocastor coypus. Lineage (NCBI taxonomy): Eukaryota > Metazoa > Chordata > Mammalia > Rodentia > Myocastoridae > Myocastor > Myocastor coypus. Next base: position 8,264 of record PVJA010031303.1, on the reverse strand, counting down.
GGGCTACAAAAGTGAGCTCAAGGCCAGCCTCAACTGCATAGCGGGACCCTGTCTCAAAAAGACAAAAAAAAAAAAAAAAAAAAAAAAAAAAGAACTTCTGTAGGAAAAAAGTTGAATTCTGAACATAGTATATACTTTATGTCACTGTAAAGTAGCAATGCTAACAGCCTACATTAATATATAGTGTGTTAATACCAAGGAAAACCTGGCCTAGTTTACAATGAAATTATGAATATTATTTTTGAAACTTCTTTCTAGGTTTGAAATTATTCCAAATTAAAAAGTCAATTAAATAATTTAAAAATATTTTATGAAGAATTTATTCTTTCATGGCATATGAATTAATTGAGAGCATAATTGCTATTCCACATGAAAAAGTAAGGGCACTGCCCCATCTCAAAGGTTAAAATAAAATGGTGAGAAAGAAGGCTGTGTGGTGCTAGCGCAATGATACACCAATGCGTCCGCAGAACAGAATGGAAAGTTCCAATCAGATCTAGTTTCTTGTAATCAACTTAACTTATTTATTTATTTATTTATTTATTTATTTATTTATTTATTTATTTATTTATTTATTTATCTTTTAGGGAAGGGTCTACAGGGTGTACAGGGTCTCACCACCAGATCGGACTCGTAGTGATCTGCCCGTTTACAGCTAGGACTGCAGGCGCGCATCACCATTGGCAGTCTCAATTGCCATCTCAGCGAGCCCCTGGGGCAGGGCCAGCACTGCACGCTGGGAATTGAACCCCGATTGTTAAAAATTTATTTTTTAACAATGTCAAAGGCAGTTCAATGAGGAAAGGGTGATCTTTTTAACAAATAGTAATAGAAACGCTCAGTATCCAGCCACATACATGTATACATATATATGTATGTATGTATATAATTGTGCAGATCAATTATCATAAATATTTATATATAAAAATAAATATATTCAGACTTTTAAAATGATTGTGAAAAAGATACAGAACCCAACTTAAAATAGGAAAGAATTCTGATCAATCCTGTCTAGCAAGTCACTAAAGATTTGCATGTTTTGAATAAATATATAAAAATATACTGAATGTTATCATTAGTCAACCAGAAATTAAACTACCCTGAATTATCACTTCTCACCCATGAAAGTGGCTAAAATGAAAAAAGATAACAATATTAAGTGCTGTCAAATATGAAGTACAACTCAATCATCAAAAGTTTCAGGGAATATACCTAACGTTTTACAATACAAAGTTTTTTTAAAAAATGTTCAAGAGAAGATGTTTAAGATGTTCACAGAAGCTTTTATATTATAGTCAAAACTGAACAGCACAAAAATTCTAATCAAATTAAAGGATAAGCAAAAGTATTAATTATAATAATCTACTCTGGGAGTGTATATAGAATGCCAGTAGAAACTCTTCTAAATTATCCTAATAAACTATCTGGGAGAACGAACAGTTACATTATTCTCTCCTTACAGTTTCTCTCCAGCATAATTTATACCTCTTAGTGACTGAAAAATTATGCTCATCCACAAAGAAAAACGAAGTCTTTGAGAAACTGGGCATCATTTGAAACTAAGACTTGATTTCTCTTCCTACACAAACCTAGAATGAGTAACAGTTGAAAATCTAAATTATTTAGATACTAGTAGTAAAAACTTTAAGAAGCAAAAGCTTCAAATTTAACCTCAAAAAAACAGGTAATTGCTGAATAACTGAATGTACTTATGTTCTTAGACAGTCCATTAACACACTTCCTTTAGGGGCTGGGGAGATAGCTCTGAGGCACAAGTGCCTGCTGGGCAAGTGCAAGGTCATGAGTTCGAACCCTGGTCCCACAAAAAAAAAAAAAATACTCTCCCTTTCACCCTTTGTTCTTTGCCTATTGTGTTATGTGTCACAACCATAATACTGTTGTATTTGATGTATAAGAATAGTTCTGGTGAAATAAAGTGATTTCTAAAATTTTTGACCTTTATTTATTTATCTCAATACTGCAGACTGAACCTAAACTCATTTTACTTTGCTTATTTTGAAATAGATTTGCATTAAGTAGCTAAATTGCCCAGATTGGGTTCAAACTTGAGATCTTCTTGCCTGGTCTTCCCAGCATATTGAAATTACAGGCATGTACCACCACACCAAAATGAGTCATGTTTACAAGTCTGAATCTCATGATTGGTATGCACTAGCAATAAAGCAGAATACACATCTTAGTGTCATTCATGCATTAGAAGGAAAATACGGGTAAAATCAAATGGAATAGAAAGTGGGGCAAAACAGAGAATCCTTGTATATATTTTATCTTATTTATTTATTTATTTATTTATTTTTTGTACAGGGTCTCACTACTGATTCAGTGATCCTCCTGGTTGTACCTCCCAAGTGCTGTACGTGCCACCATGTCCAGACTCCATCTCTGGCTCACTGCAATGCAGAGCAGGGTCAGCGCAGCAGGCGGGGCCAGAAGCAACCCTGGCCCCTGCACTTCTCTAAGCAAGCGCTTAATCCTCTGAGCTATACCACCGGTCTTCCTTATATATATTTTAAAGATTGTTTTAAAATGTTTTTTCCCCTACACACGTCTCTTCAGATAGTGTCCTGGCAGATTCCTGATACTTAGGCTAGAATTTCTGACTTCCACAGGCATAGCACTGTGATTAGTTCTATGGAAGAGGACCAAGAGGTTGCGGGAATGTGAAGTGGGCATTTCTAAGTTAGTTCTGAAGACTTTCTGAAGGAAAGGAGACTTTGGCTCAGAACTGAGGGAATTAACAAGCACAGGCAGAATAGGAAGGGAAAGGAAGAAACTCGTGGAAGCAACCGTGTGTTCTAAGGCCCAGTAGTGAGAAAGCAGAGACTGCTCTGACTGCTCCAAGTGCAGGCTGCGGAGCTCAGAAGAGCAGGGAAAGATGGTCAGGGGAGGAAGACACAGTGGGTCAGAGAGTGGCTTCTCAGCTTCTCCGCTGGGAAGACTTTGTCTTTGTTCCCAGGTTAGTGCAAAGGCATCAAAGGCTCTGAGTGGAAAAGTGGGGTTTACTTTTGAAGGACTTTTGAAGGACTGCTTGCTAGTATGTGGACACTGGTTTAGTGTTAGATGATTATGGACAAGGAGGCTCTGCCAGTGATCCAGGTGAGAAGGGTCAGTGGCATAGGCCCCTATGCATGTTTCCAAGATGGACAGTGAATGAAACTGACAGAATTGGAAGGTGATTTAACTGGGCAAGACTTTTTGATTAAATAATTATGAGGCTAGAGATAAGGACTTTAGAACATTCAAGTTAGCAATCTCTAAATTACAGTGTAGTTTTCAGGCATGGCACAGGGGAGACAAGTGTAATTTCCGTGCAATAAAGACTGTAGCTTAACCATAAATTGTGTTCTGTGGCTTTAAGTCATTAGGTAGAACCCACACCCTCATTCGTAACTATTAATCAAAGTCTTCATAGACAACAGATTTTATTGGCATCAGAAACCAGTAAATGTTCTTGGGTGAAGAGTTAAGTGGCTGTCATTAACCACACCCAACCATTGTTTACAAGTAAGCTTGAAGTTTTATAAATGACTAGGTAGGAAATTATTAACTTTTTTTTTTTTTTTTATAAAAGAGAATCTGATCCACCATAGGCTTTCATTGAGGTCTCTGTGATGTTGGAAGAATCCTTTTCATTTTGAACTAATTTTATGTTGAAATCCACATCTTCCTTAAGACTTTTTGTAACATAGTACAATACTCTGAACTAATGGACAGCTTAACTCAAGGGCCATTTCTTTGAGAATCTATGATTTTAAGCGTAATTATAAATTCGTTTCTCTTCAAAGCAAGAAAAGTATAGTTCTCTTTCCTTCCTGGACAAGTTCTCAGCTCTCAATAAGTTACAGCCAGACTCCTGTGTCTATTTTAATTGGGTTGTTTGCTAGAGGGGGGATTGCTGCCCCGTGTGAGTCTGTGACCCTGGGTACTTCTCACTAGAATTCTAAATATCAGGTGGGTTCATTTTCTCCATTCCTCCTTCAAGAATTCGAAAGCAAAGAAAATGGCTAGGTTTTTTTTTGTTGTTGTTGTTTGTTTGTTTTTTTATTAGCTTATGAGTCATTTCCTTTCTACCCTCTTCATTCAAGCTCTGCTCCTATGAATAGTGGGCATTTGCCGGTTCTGGAAAGACAATGATCTAAAAATTTACTCCTCTGTGCAGAATAATTTCATGAAATTCACTGTCATTTTACTTCAAAGTTTTCCACAGGAACTACTGAGTGCATCTCCTGTTGTAACTGTTTTCAGTGCCTGTTTTTGTTTTTGTTACCCACACAAGTCAGGGGTCGTTTTATGAGCACCAAGAACTTACATCCTGACCTTTTTCCTCTTCCTTTTACTTCTTGAACTTATTTTTCCTATTGACTAACCTCTTCCTCTGGATATTATGTTTAATGTGAGGTAGCATTTTTAAAGTGACCTAGATGAAAATTCGGGATGAAAGGAAGAGTGAATGTTTAATTGTTTGAACAATCTTACATTCCTACATCTGGTAACTTGAGCAACAAATTTGATGATAGCGATATGTAATATAATAACATTGTTCATTTTCCTTTCTTGTTTTGAAATTTTGTGCCATTTTTATTGTCTTATGTTGCTGTTTTGTCTTCATTCTTGTTATTTGTTTTCATTTTTTTTTTTTTTTTCTCTTTAAAATAAAGATTCCTGGCCCTGCTCTAGAGTGTGCTGAGCCGGCGAGACGGGGCGTGGTGGTGCGCGTCTGTAATCCCAGCCCTTGGGAGGTACAAACAGGAGGATCACTATGACTCAGGAGTGAGACCCTAAAAAAAAAAAGGAAAGACGGAAAAATGCAGACATGAAGCTGTATCTTCTCAAGGTGATTTTTTTTTTCAAATAATGATGAGTTACGTTTCTCAAAAAATGTAAGGAAAAAACTTCCATGCAATGAGAGGCCATGAGAAGCATGGAGGTGAAGGGGAAGGTGGAGGGGAAGGACGTGTGTCTGAAGAACGGCAGCATGGTTCTCTTTCCAACTTACAAGTAAGCCTTTGTGATGCCAGGGCTTCTGACATTCTAGAGACCTATCTTAATGCCCATCTTTCTTCCTTGATGGAGATGAGGATTTCCCAGGTGGGAGAGCTAGGCCGGATGGAATACTTTGCTCAGAAGGGCTCACCAGCTGATACACAGAAGTTGTGCTGTGAGCAAGCAGCAGCGAGGTTCTCTCTGGATAGGCCTGTTAATTAGAGGAAAGGTGCTGGACAGTGGATCCAGGAAAGTGAGTTTTAACTCAGAACTGGATAGTTATAGCTGTATAGACTTATTTAAGTCATGTGACCCAGCTAAGCTCACCTCAGCTTTCCCACTTGGACAATGAATACACAGACTGATATTTTTCTTCTCAGGTAAGCACAACCCATCCTTCAGTTAAGTCTGGTTCTTAGATGAAGAATAGCAGTATTGATAAATTTGTCTTTTTTGTGGGATAAATTTTTCCATATAAAGGGTTGTATATTCTTTATTACATTGACTGCAGCCAATGTCTACAGTATTTTATATAATATTCACAAGTTCATAGAATCCAAATATGTTATTATGTACTTAACAAAAAACAAAGTTCATATTACAACTCAAGTCTCTCTGATTTAAGGGTGCTTGCTAGAAGGACCCAGGACTGGCCATTTCAGGGGTTCATCAATGACTCTGAAGTTGTGGGCATCATGAGAATGTTGGATGTGGCCAAGTATAGCTGTGGCTAATGACCATCTGTCTTAGTCACTTTTTGCTCATTGCTGGGACAAATTCCGGACACTCAAGATGAAGGAAGGAAAGGTTTATTTAGCTCACAGTTACTGGAGGTTTCACTCCATATTCAGCTGGCCCAAGGCTGAGAGGAACAGAGTAGAGAGCATCCAGTTCATGGCAGCGGAACAGCAACAAAATGGTGGCAGAGGCAGCCAATCAATCAGGGCAGCAGAGTAGCAGCAACAGCTCGAGTCTGTCTCTTTGTCTCTCTTTATATTACATTCAGGCTTTCCACCTTAGCCCCTGCCTTAGGCTACACCCATAATCCCAGAAGTACTTCCACCCATAATCCCATCAGTACTAAAACCCATAATCCCAGGGATCATGGATCAAGTCTCAAACTCTAGGAGTCTCCACCCAATGACTACATGAGGCTTTTGGGGGGACAACTAGACATAAAGCATAACACCATCAGACTGAGAGAGGACAGAGTTTCCCAACAGTTTGTGAGAGGAAAGAGAAAACATAAAAATTCTGGTATGGCTGGGCTCCCAAAGCAGGAAGCCTCTGTACATTGCTTCATTCTTGTGAGCTGACCTGCTGGATCCCCACTGTTATTCTTCCTCCCGCACTTTCAGTTATGTGGCATTGGAATCATCTCACAACTTGGAGTTTTACCTTTTTGTTGACATGAATAGTTTCTTTTTAAGAGAGTGACAAAATCTGTGACCTCTAGAAAATGTCAACAGCCAGGAAGCTAGGTTGCCCCAACTAGCTTTTCTCTGCACTGAAATGTTAAAGCTATTTTACAAACTCACCCTCTAACCTGAGAGAGGTGCTTTGTGGCCTTCAGATACTGGCAAGACCTAATATAAAATAAATCTTACAGGCAACAATTGTGACTTTCCTGTTAATGTTTTCATGAAAATATAGTAGTAACCACAAACTTTCCTTTTCTGTGTTCCTACCTGAATGAGCCTCTTTCTCCTTCTAAAACAGATATAGGACTGACCAATTTTTTTTTTTTTTTGTCAGACTTTCTGTCTTTCTCAATTTGAGGCTTTCTATGTGCATCAATGGAGGGCAAGCCCTGTAGTTCCAATATCTGAGTGTCAGCTCCTTCAAGGGCCTGTAGTGTGATAAAAGATAATAGCACAGCCTCCAAAACATGGGATTGTTTCTGGCTGAATCTAAAACCTTGACCCCTGCCTCAGGTTAAGCCAAGGATGAGCCAGATTCACATGACTCTTATAGGAGCTGTAAGGAAGCTGTAGAATATTAGGTGATGGCTCCTTGCCAGTGTGTTGCTGAGTGTCTCCTTGCATGCCACGCAAAGGGTGGCTTATTCTTTAAGGGATGCTCCTAGAGTCTCAGGGGCCAGGAGGTATGAAACTGACAAGGTAGAGCAAATGTTCCTTTAAATTTTGTGCCTGGGGTCTAGGGTCTTCTCTCATTCCACACCGGCACTAGTCCCAAAAGGCCACAACCAGACACAGGGGAGGAAACTGGTGACCACAGCTCCATCCTGCATGGGCTCCTGCTGCTTATTTCCTCGGTACAGACTTGAGTGCCAGGTAGCACATAGGAGCAGCAGTGCTGACTTTTCTGAATTACTGTCCAGCCGTACACTTCTACACGGTGAACAGTACAAGGAGGATTTCATGAATGAAGCACACAAGGCAAGAATGAATGACGTTCTTCCTGGAACTCCCACCTTACCCAAATGGGTTGCAACCTTTCTGAATAGGCACAGTATTAATGTGTTCTTCTGGGTGTTGTGAGCAGCCATTGGTGAAGGGGACCAAGCCAAAGACCCAGATCTTAGACCAAAGAACGCTGAATTTTTCAGCAGTATTTGAAGATGATTTCACTTTTAAAAAGTGGGATGATAATTCTGTAGGGCTTTCCCTTGCTTAGTTATTTCTCCCCTCTTTAAAAATTATAATTATAAAATAATTATCTTGATGTAAATATTTTGTGTATGTTTGACTGGCTCAGCCCACCCTGGGGACAGGGCTGGTGCATGAAGTGGTGTCAGGGATCTACCACAGTCCATGCACTTGCCTAAGCAGGTGCTTTAGACCGCTGAGCCATCTCACCCTCCCATAAATATTTCAATAGTGCTACCAAACTACTGTGAAATGGGCAATTTGATATATTTTTATAGTGGTAGAAATTTGTTTTGAGCGGCCAGGGAGATAGCTCAGTAGAATAAGCATTTGCCTGGCAAGCACAGAGTCCTGAGTTTAATCCCCGATACCACAAAGAGAGAGAGAGAGAGAGAGAGAGAGAGAGAGAGAGAGAGAGAGAGAGAGAGAGAGAGAGAGAGAGAGAGAGAGAGAGAGTCTCCCCTTCTTACTTAGTTCCTTTTGTGTAGTTTCCCAGAACTTGGTAAGATCAACCAGCCGGGCGTGGTGGCGCACGCCTGTAATCCCAGCACTCGGGAGGCTGAGGCAGGAGGATCGGTGCGAGTTTGAGACCAGCCTGGGCTACAAAAGTGAGCTCAAGGCCAGCCTCAACTGCATAGCGAGACCCTGTCT
>PVJA010031302.1:0-25035 GCA_004027025.1 Myocastor coypus | reverse complement strand
TTTTTTTTTTTTTTTTTTTTTTTGGTGGGACCAGGGTTCAAACTCACGACCTTGCACTTGTCAGGCAGGCACTTGTGCCACGGAGCTATCTCCCTGGCATAAACTACTGGTATGTGAATTCAGAATGTTTTTTATTTTATTTTATTTTATTATTTTTTTCTTGTTTCAGAACCTTTGTTTGTTTATTCATTCATTTTTTTATGGCCGGCTCAGCCTGCCCTTGAGGGCAGGGCTGGTGCAGCATGTGGTGCCAGGGAACGAACCGCGGTCCCTGAAGCTGCCCAAGCTTCCCCAAGCACGCGCTTTAGACCACTGAGCCATCCCGCCGGGCCCGGAAGTCCTTTTTCATGAATGCCTTTAGTTTTGTTCTGAATGAATTCAAAATGACCTTTCATGGTCATTTTGACTTTGGGGAAGGACAAGAAGTGACATTATGCCAGTTTGTGGATGAGGACATGCTATAATGTTTTATAGGCCTACCTTTCTGGGTGACACCTGGCTGCCACATTTACTCTATCTTTGATCATACCTTGTAAAGACACTCAGGAAAAAGGACTTCTGGAACTGCTTTAGAAAGTGGCAATAAGGGGGCTGAGGAGATAGCTCAGTAGAATAAGTGCTTGCCAGGCAAGCACAGGGTCCTGAGTTCAATCCCTGGTTCCAGGAAAAGAAAGTGGCAACAAAGATGGCATAGATGCATTTGAGTTGAAGGGCAGTATTTTGGGCATGATTAATGCCAATGTGTCTTGTACTATAATAAAATTTTAAAATGTAAATAGGCATTCAACTGTATTTGTGAATACACCCTATATATGTCCTCATGGGTCTCTCTCTGGAGGACCTCCACTGCTTTTTGGAAAAACTCATCCCAGCATATAAGAACCATCCATCGAAGACCGAAGCTGCCCAGAAATGGAAGAAGGGTGAAGGCAGGTCAAGACTGCACCAGGGAACCCCTGGACGGAGCTGCGTCACAGGCAGCAGCCAGATACCCTGAAGCCCCCCTACATCTGAGGAAGGGGAATGTTTTTCTGAACACTGTTACTGTGTGAGGCTCTTCTTGTCCTTCCTAGTGTAAAATGTGTGATGCTGGGGATGGAACCCGGATTCTCACGAATGCTAGCTATGTCCTCAGTCCTTTTTGCTTTAACACTGGGTGTCTCTGAGTTGTCCAGGCTGGGCTTGAAAAGTCAATCCCCTGATTTTAGCCTCTTGGAGTGCTGGGATTATAGGCATGGGCCGCCACACCCAGTTTTCCATATCAGAAAACTTTCCTGATTACTGGAAAGTAAGCATAAAAAAGCGCTTTGTGAAATGATTTGTGTACAACTACGTGTGACCTGTGATAGGAAGGTCTGTGACAGTCATTACTCCCATGCTACTGTGACAGAGGCAGACCCTGAGGTAAGAGCCAGGTCAGGGGCACAGTACCTGAGGCTTGTGCTTGGTTCCAGTGCAGGTGGCTGTGTGGGGCTGGGGCTGTCCCCAGGATTCGCATCCATTTCCCCCTAGCCAGGGTGGCTCCAGGGAGCCTTATCCTCAAGCTACAAAGTGTCCTGCCAGGCCCTGTCTACACTGCTATCCCACACTCACCTTCATCCTATGGATTTCTGCCTTCATGGTGCGGATTTCTGTCTGGCTGGCGTCTGACTCCACCAAGGCGCGCATCTCTTTTGCCAGTTGGATTTTTTTCTCCCAAAGCATGATCTGGTGTCTGCAGAGGGGAGAGAGGTAATGTCAGAGTTGGACAAGCCCATTTTCTTCCAGGGCCTCACCTACCCTCTGAGCTGGAGCAGCAGAGACTGAGAGAGAGGCTCATGGTGCTGAAAGCCGACTGTGGTAGAGAGAGCTAGACAGCTTTGTCAGTGCTCAGGGTCCACAGACCTGGGGCACATGAGGAGGGAAGCAAGGGAAAGTGGGGTGAGGAGGAGGAGGAGGAGGAGGAAGAGAAGGACAAGAGGGGAAAAGGACTGAGAAAGAGAGATACAGACAGGGTCCCAGCAGGATGGCTCAGTGGTCTAAAGTGCCTGCTTAGGAAAGCTTGGGTGGCTGCAGGGACCGCGGTTCGATCCCTGGCACCACATGCTGTGCCAGCCTTGCCCTCAGGGCAGTCTGAGCTGGCCATAAAAACAAACAAACAAACAAACAAAAGTTCTGAAACAAGAAAAAAATTCTTTAAAAAAAAGAAAGATACAGAGAAATGAAAAAACATGAATATATAACTACAGGAGCTGAGAAAGTAAATGTAACTGACACAAGTTGACTTCAGTAGTGAAAATCTGGACAGATTTATGGCCTAAAGTGAGGAGGCATAATACAAAGATGTGGCAAATTTTAATTTTTTGAAAACTTATTACAATGAGACACATTAAAAAAAAACAAAACAATGAAACAAGTTTCTGGGCTGGGGAGATAGATTGGCAGTCTAAGTGCCTGCCTGGCAAGTACAAAGTCCTGAGTTTGGTTCTCAGTATTGCACGCTGTGCTGGGCCTGAACCCTGGGCACACTGTGCCAGCCCTGAAGCCAAGCCAAGTGTAGTGGTGTATGCCTATAATCCCAGCAATGGGGAGACTGAAACAGGAGGATCGCTACAAGTCCAAGCTGTGCATCGAAACCTCGTATCAGTAATAATAATCATCATAATGACACATTGTTAATAATCCTCCTCAAAGTCCTGCCCCTCACTTTGCCCATGTTTATTCCACTGTTCCTAACACTTTCTGGAACAGGTTCTGGAAACCCTCTTTTGTGAGTGTCTTTAGTCATGCTGTTGTGGCTACCTTGATGCTACCCTTTCATGGCCATTCTGGGCCTGAGAAAGACCAGAAGGCACAGGATGTCATATCCAGTGGATAAGGTGACAAGGACCCACCATTGTGTCCTCATGAGTGTGCGTTTCTGTGGGATGGCACTCAGCAGCAGCATTCACTGCCACCATAGTTTCGATCATACCTTGTAAAGATACTCAGGAAAGAGGACTTCCAGAAGTGCTTCAGAAAGTGGCAAGAATGATGGGAGAAGTGTATTTTAAGTGAGGAGGAGTATTTTGAGGGGAGTCACCACACTGTGTCATTTCCTATAATGCATTTTTAAAAACATTCATTGTACATTTTGTTCACTCCTGTTAAGATGTCACCAAGAGGGGCCCAGCGGGATGGCTCAGTGGTCTAAAGCACCTGCTTGGAAAAGCTTGGGTGGCTTCAGGGACCGCAGTTCGATCCCCGGCGCCATATGCTGCGCCAGCCCTGCCCTCAGGGTGGGCTGAGCCGGCCATAAAAATGAGTGAATGAACAAACAAAGGTTCTGAAACAAGAAAAATAAATAAATAAATAAAAAGATGTCACCAAGAACACATGCCCCAAGAGGATGCGTCCCAGAGGGTTTTAGGCATGGAAGGGCCTATCATGCTCTAAGGAAGGGACAATATTATGGTTTGTGTCTAGTTGCCCTCCCAAAGCCTCATGTAGTTATGGGGCAGGGACTTCTAGAGTTTGAGATTAACTCATGATCACCTGGGATTATGGGTGATCCAAGGATCACCTTTAGATTTTGGGTCTGAGTACTGTTGGAATTGAGTATGGCCAGAGGCAGATGGCTAGAGGCAGAGAACCTGAATGTAATATGAGACAGAGAGACAGACTCTCTCTGTTACTATTGCTGGCCTGTTGCCTCTCTTGCAATTGTTCCACCGCCATGAATTGCTGCTCTCTGCCGTGTGCCCCTCTGCCTTGGAGCCAGCCAAGTATGGACTGAAACCTCCAGCAACTGTGAGCAAAATAAACCTTTCCTTCCTTAATTTTGAGTGTTGGGTATTTGTCCCAGCAACAAAGGAAGAGCAACTGAGACAGACAACCTCTTTGGGATCCACTGCCCCTGAATATGCTGGATGTACTGAAGTGCACCTTTGAGATGTGGACCCAGCCACCATTCTAGCTGGAGCTATATGTGCACATGCATTGTTACAGAAACAGGCACAAATACATAAAAACTGCTTCAAAGTGTAAAGTTTTTGCTAAAAAAATAAAATGAAACAAAACCCAAGAACAAATACACCTATCCGATTGTTATGGTTTGCACCTAGCTGTCCCTCCAACGCCTCATGTAGTCATGGGGTAGACTTCTAGAGATTGTGATTAATTCATGATCCAGTTCTGGGATTATGGATGTGAGTACTCCACCCAGCCAGGGCACCTGCATGCAACATAAGGGAGACAGGTTTGCTCTCTGTTGCCGTTGTTGCTGTTACTCCTCCCTTTTGCTCTTGCTCTTTGTTATTTTCCATCACCATGAATGGTTGCTCTCTGCCTTGGAACCAGCTGAGTATGGACTGAAACCTCCACTAATTGCAAGCTAAATAAACTTTTCCTTCCTTAATTTGAGGTGTCAAATAATTTGTTCCAGCAATGAGGAAAAAAGTAACTGAGACACCAATGTTTCTCCAAGAAACGAGGAAAGCTGGAATCATGTTTTCTGTTCCCTCCTTCCCACACTGTTATGCTTTATGATGCTGAGGGCTGGGCATTTGATAATCAGACACCATAAAAATAATACATATTTTAACAAGTTTAACGAGTTTGTGTCAATGAAGCCACTTGATTTCCAGTGATGACTGAGCTGGTTGGAAGGCTGGCTGCTACCAAAAGTGGGACACCATAAGTCTGTGGTGGCTTTCTATGTTTGTTCTAGGATCTGTGAAGGCAGGCTCACAGCTACTCCCAAGGGTCCTAGTGAGTGCTTGCCACGCCCACAGATGTCCTGCTGGGGGAGCGACATTGAGAGCATGGTTGAATGCCTCTCATCTTGGTGTTTTTTTTTTTTTTTTGGTCTTTTCGAGATAGGGTCTCACTATGCAGTTCACGATGGCCTTGAGCTCACTTTGGTAGGCCAGGGTGGTCTCAAACTCACACCAATCCTTTTGTTTCAGCCTGCCAAGTGCTGGGATTATAGGCATGTGCCACCGCACCTGACTCATCTTGGTCTTCTAAATGTGTACCATTTCTGGGGCCCGGCAGGATGGCTCAGTGGTCTAAAGCGCCCACTTAGGAAAGCTCAGGTGGCTGGAGGGACCACGGCTCGATCCCCGGCACCACATGGTGCGCCAGCCCTGCCGTCAGGGCAGGCTGAGCCGGCCATAAAAATAAATAAACAAACAAAAGTTCTGAAACAAGAAAAAAAAATAAATTTAAAAAATTCTATAAAAAAATGTGTACCATTTCTAATGTCTTCCCAATTATTATTATAGTCTCTTTAAAGTAAATACTTAAAAAGTAAAAAAAGGGAGCTGGGGAGATAGCTCCGAGGCACAAGTGCCTGCTGGGAGAGTGCAAGGTCGTGAGTTTGAACCCCGGTCCCACAAAAAAAAAGTAAAAAAAAAAGGTTTATTAAAAGTAAGCATTAAAAAAAGAAAAAGAAAAACAAGCATTACTATTCAATTATTTGTCCAATCTTTCATAGCTAAATCTGTTCATCTGAGCAACAGAGTTGATGATAAAAATATAACAACTACTGTTAATTTGCTATTCTTATTTTTTTCTTTTATTATTATTTATTATTATTATTTTTAATAAGAAATAACAATATGATAGTTTCAAAACACGTTAGTAGTACATTAGCAATAATTGACACATTGCATAGTGTTGTCTTCATAATAGGCTATTCTTGTTTTAAAACTCTGTAATATATCTATTGTTGTGAGTTATCCTGTTTCTGCTATTTGTTTTTGCTTTTGTTTTTACTCTTCAAAATAAATTTTTTTTTTTTCTTGTTTCAGAACCTTTGTTTATTCACTCATTTTCACGGCCGGGTCAGCCCACCCCGAGGGCAGGGCTGGCGCAGCATGTGGTGCCGAGGATCGAACCACGGTCCCTGAAGCCGCCCAAGCTTTCCCAAGCAGGGGCTTTAGGCCACTGAGCCATCCCGCCGGGCCCCTCTTCAAAATAAAATTAAATCAGGTTTTAGAAAGAGCCGGAGCTGACTCGGGTAGCACCAAGGACTCACTCTGCCTCCACCAGGCCGTTCAGGAGTGTGGCTTTCTCCTCGCGGAGCTGGTTCTGCTTCTCCAGCATCTCAATGGTCTCCCTCTCTACATCCTGCAGGGTGAGAGCGGGAGAACTGTGGGCAGGACTGAGGACCACAAACGCTAGGGCTACGGCACCCAAGTGCCATCAGAGATGGAGGAGCTGCAGCCCAAATCAGAGCCACATTTGGCCAAGGGGACCTGGGCAGGGCAGGGCAGGGCAGGGCTGGGCTGGGCTGGGCGGGGCGGGGTGGGCCGGGGCGGGCCGGGGTGAGGCGGGGCTGGGCTGGGCGGGGCGGGGCAGGGCAGGGCTGACCTTCAGCCCACGCACAAACTCTGTTTCAGCCACCATGTTGCTGTGCTGCAGCTCCTCTGAGGTGCAGCGATTCTTGCTCAGCAGCGTGTTGAGCTTCTTCAGGTCATGATCCATGTCCTTCATGTGCCGGTCAATCTCCTTCTGCTCCCTCTTCTCCTGCTCAATCTTGCCTGCACAGGGAACAGAGGGCAGGGACCTTGCCAAGGCAGCAGAAATGAACCTCAGGAGTCAGGGTTTGCTTCTCTGTCTCCCGTCTTGTCCTTCTTGGGACCCCCACCTGAACCACACTCTTGCTGGACTGGAGGGCAGGATAGGGGGTCTCTTTCTGGTGCTACTCTCCTGAAATCTGGTCCTTTAAGGGAACCTCCGGGACCCCAGGCTGAGGGCTCAGTGGGTGAGTGAGGGAAAGCATGATGCAGAGAGCTGGGGCCCTCCACGAGGTGGGGGTGTGGGTGTCACTCAGACACCTCAGGTCTCTGGGAAGGATATACTCTGACCCCAGCCCAGCAGCCAAGACCCAGGCAGGGTGCAGCATGACAGATATTCTTCACATCAAGGCAGGAAAAGGACTCTAAATATATGCAGTCTGCCCAACTCAAGGTACTCGCCTTTCTCCCCACCTCCCCACCATGGGACCCTTGACCACACCTGCACTTGGTCACCCCCACACTCTCCCCATTGTCCTCACTCACCCCAATAGATCTCACCCTATAGCCACACTTGGTGCTTTAGCCAGCTCTAGCTTTCCTATGGCTATATCCCACGGATGGCTTGGTGGGTCTTGTGTACCCTCCACCCTCCAATGAGCTGACCAGGAGCCCCCCCCACCAAGAAGAAGGCAGCAGGGCAGCACAGCCTCTGAGAAATGGTGGAGCAGAGCAGACCTGCCTGGATCTCCAACCCAGAACATCTCAGCAGCTGGCATATGGTAGGTGGTAGCCTAGGAAGGACATGCTCTCCTCTTCGAACCCTGGCACTTGGGCAGACTAGGGTAAAGGAGGTGGGATGGAACAATAGCCCTGGAGGCCAGGTAGTTTTCTGAGCCTGGATATAGCAGATGCAAGGACATCAGCTGGCCTGAGCTTGGGGACTGCAGTGGGTCCCACAGCCTTCACATCAGCACTTCCCCCTAAGCACCCTGCTTGCCAAGGTCGAAGCACCATCTTCCTCTTCCTCTCTCTAGGGAACCCAGAGCCTATGAACTCTGACAGGTTCATTCCATGTTGTCACTCCAGGGCTACATCTACTTTGTGGGGGCTCCCTGAGAGGGTGCCCCCATCGGGTCTGCAGGAGGCAGGCTGGATCTGAGAGGCACAGCGTAGCTTACTCTCCGTGCGCAGCTTCTTCTGCTCCAAGATGTGGACCTCTTTCTTGAGCTTGTCCAGGGACACTAGCTGCTCCTCTCTGTCCTGTGTGACCTTGACAAGCTCCTGCTGCAGGCGGAGCCAGGTCACTTGAGCCTGAGTCACACTGGTGTTGTGCTCCTCTGTTTGTCTGGTCAGCCTTTTGATCTCCAGCTCCAGGGGCCCTATTTCTTCCCCCTAGGAGGAATGTTGGCCAGAAAGCAAAGTGAGCCCTAAGGATCAAAGGTCTCCTTCTGAGTGGCTGCAGGGGCCCAGGCATTTACTTCAAGTGCTTCTGCTACCTGTTAGGAAGGCCAGGAGACTCCACTGATTCCCCAGTCTGAGGCCTCAGGTCTAAGTCGTAAGCATCCCTGCAAGCAAGGCCTCTGCTTCCCCCAGTGGGACTCTGTCCACTGCAGCAGGCCAGCAGGCCTCAGGGACTTTGCTTCCTGAGGAGCCACTGGATTGTATGGCTTTTAGAGATAAAGGGGCTGTCCAGTGTAGGGGCTCACCTGGGCCCTCACTTTGCTGCCCCGCTATGAACCCATAGGGTCCCTAGGTGATAGATACCTGAGTGATGTGTAGTGTGATAAGTCTCAGATTAGACCACTTTTCTTAGGTCAGAGGGGATAGGCGAAACCCAGCCTACTCCTGTCTATATGGCCCACAAGCCACTAACAAAATCAGAAGCAGTAGGCAGCTCAGGGGCAGATGAAAAGCTCCCTTCTGTGCAGGATGCCAGGCCTACAGTGCCTATGACTTTCATTATCTGGTCTGAGCAGAGGAACCCCCACCTGGAATGTCTACACACTTGCAGGATGACTATTCTACAAATGCATTTTTGAATGTAACAAGTCCCAAAAGGGGTTCTGCTCCTACCGGACACAGTGGCAGCCAAGTTGCCTCTCCCCACCACAGGCCTCACCCCCAGCTCAGAA
This sequence comes from Myocastor coypus, assembly GCA_004027025.1. Lineage (NCBI taxonomy): Eukaryota > Metazoa > Chordata > Mammalia > Rodentia > Myocastoridae > Myocastor > Myocastor coypus. The sequence continues at coordinate 16,421 of PVJA010031302.1, read as the reverse complement.
ACCATCTGCTCCAGTTGCTTGTTGAGGAAGTTGATGAGGCCCTGCTTCCTCTCGATCAGGATGGTGCGCCTGGAGATCTCATTCTCGCTGTTGGTGATGAGGTCGTTGACTTTCTTCACCTCCTGATCCAGCTCACTCAGTGTCTTCTGATGCATGTCCAGCCTGCAGCTAGTGTTGGTGATGTCCAGGGTGGCCTGAGCAATGTCGCCATCAATCTTAGAAAGATGCGTCTCCTGAGTTAGGAAAAGCAAAGGGGAAAAGTTGACCATATCTTCCTGGTGGGACCAGGTGAGCTTGCGGTCTCGCTTCCTGGGCTCCCTGCGTGCTCATCAGGAGAAATTCCAAAAGAGCAACTGGGTGAGAAGGTTCACAACCATGCCTCTACCTTCAGAACCTGGCCAGGGCCTATGGGCTAGAACCTAGGCAGTGACTTCTTACAAGGAAAGAGAGAACTCTGTTGGTTTTTCTTATTAAACAGACAAATCTCTGCTTGTAGATATGATCCTTCACTAAGAAAATTGTCTTAGTTACTCTTCTGTCATTGCTGGAACAAATACCTGACACTCAAAATGAAGGAAGGAAAGGTTTATTTAGCTTACAGTTCCTGGAGGTTTCAGTCCATACTCAGCTGGCTCCAAGGCAGGGTAGCTCCTGGCAGAGGGCAGCCATTCATGGGGATGGCAAAGAACAAGAGTGAAGGGGAGGAGTATCAGAAGCAGCTAACTTCTCTTCCTTCCTTACATTGAAATGGAAATTACCTGCCCCAGGGCAGGTGCAGCACCCACACCCACAATAATCAATCACAAACTCCAGAAGCTGCCCCAGGACTGCATGAGGCTTTGGGGGGACACCTATGCACAAACCATAATGAAAACCCAGAAGACTCTACCAAAAGATAGCTAGGGCTTATAAACGAGTTCAGTAATGTAGCAGGTATGAAATCAGCATTAAAAATCAATAGCTTTACTGTATACCAATAATAAACAGATAAAGGATTCAGAAAAACAATTCTACTCACAGTAGCTTCAAATGAACTAAAATACTGACAGATCAATCTAAGGGAATGAAAGCTCTGTACAATAAGAATTTCAGAACACTGAAGAAAGAAATTGAGGAAAGCGCCAGGACATGGAAAAAAAATCCCATGTGTTAATTTCTGGGCCTGCTGTGCCAGCCCTACCCCTGGGGCACACTGAGCCAGCAATTGAGACTGAACATAGTGGCGCAGGCCTGGAATCCCAGCTCTTGGGAAGCTGTAAACAGGTGGATCACTATGAGTCCAATCTAGTAGTGAGACCTCCTGAACACCCTGTAGACCCTTCCCTAAAATACTAAAAAATAAAATAAAATAAAAATTCCCATGTTTATGGGCTGTGATATGGTTTATGTCTAGTTGTCCCCCCAAAGCCTCATGAGTCATGGGGTGTGGACTTCTAGAGTTTGAGACTTGATCCATGATCCACTGGGATTATGTGTTCTAATACTGACCTAGAGTTTCAGACTTGATCCATGATCCCTGGGATTGTGTTTTAGTACTGATAGGATTATGAGTCTAAGTACTTCTGGGATTATGCGTGTAGCTTAAGGCTGAGGTGGAAAGCCTGAATGTAATATAAAGAGAGACAGACTAGAGCTGTTGCTGTCTGCTGCCTTGGTTGGTTGATTACCTATGTCGCCACTGTTGCTGTTCCACCACCATCAACTGGATGCTCTCTGCTGTGTTCCACTCAGCCTTGGGCTAGCCAAATATGAGCTGAAACCTCCACAAACTGAGCTAAATAAACCTTTCCTTCCTTCATCTTGAGTGCCGGGTATTTGTCCCAGCAATGAGAGAAAAGTAACTAAGACAGGCTGGCAGGATTAATATGGCCAAAATGGTCACATTATGAGAAACAATCCACAGATTCAATGCAATCTTTGTCAAAATACACATAACAGGAGATCTAACATAGCTGACCTGAGGAGGCAGCAAGTCTGAGATATTCAAAGAAGATTTACTAAAAATACAAGTCTTTGGAAACAGAGGTGGCAGGTACCTTTACCCTGAAATGGACAATTGGTCTGAAAGATGGTACATGTAGCTGAAACTACATACCTGGATTGCTGAAAAGGGAGCTAGGGCTACCACTGGTGGTCCGCCCTGCTCTGGCCACTGCTTCTCCAGGGAAGAGCCATCAAGACAGTGGCCCAGATGGCCCAAGGGCATGAATGAGTGGAATAGAGGTCACTCCCTCCAGTCTGTGTATGGGTCCTGTCTCTCCACCCCACCCACTGGAATGCTACACCTCTGTGGCATCTTCTCCAGTGTGCACGGTGGGCAAAAGCACCTCACTCCACCCCAAACAAAGGGTGAATATAGCAAATGGTGCCCCATGAGCACACAGGCAAGATCCCGCTAAGGATCATATCCCCAGAGACAGGGAAGGGAGAACTAGACTGATCGGCTGTCCAGAGTGAAATCCTCCTTGTGCTTTCCACAAAGACCAGGAAAACCTGAGTGAGGAGGAAATCCTGAACCAATGAGAGGTGTCACACTCAGTGGAGGTAAGGCAAGTCCCTACACCAAACCCATGCCCACATTCTGCTTGCTGGCTGCAAAGGGGAATTCATGAGACAGGGCAAGTTTAGGATGTGAGGGCAAAGGACAAGAAGGGACAGGCTGGGGCCAAGAACTGCTTGTCATCAAAGAGAAAGTATCTGAAACTATGACATGGAGGTTTGTCTGCACAAAGGAAAGCAGGAGCCACAGGACACTGGCAGAAGATGAACAAGAGATGGGGGGGGGGAATCTCATATCTTCCTTCTTCCAAGGAGGCAGTGGGATTTCAGGACAGAGACAAAAGACTGCATTTGCCTGCAGTAAAGAGGCAGCTTAGAGAAACAGGCACGGCTCATGAAGGGCCAGTGTGGCTATGAGGGGACAGGTCATGACCAAGGTGAAAAGTGGGCGGGAGGATATGCAGGCTGCGTGGCCTGGAAGACACGTGAGCACTGCGTGCGCCTGCTCTTGTTAGTGTCTGATTTGGGTTCCTGACAGATGTTGCTGTTATTTTTCTTGGATGTCATTGCTACTTTCTCTTTCTCCTCTATCCTGACAGATGTTATTTTTCTTTTTTCCTTTGATATTGTTGTACTTTCTCTTTCTCTTCTTGTCTCCCTATTCCTTTTCTCCAAGTCCACCTTTGGGATCAGTGTTATTTCCAAATTTTGTTGTTTTCTCCCATTTTTGGCATTTCCCTTTTTCTGCTCCTTTGCTGTATTCTGCTCTCCCTTGGTGTTTCCCAGCCTCTCTCTTATAAACCTCCTGCTCTCTATGGTCTACGCTTTTTGCTTTTCTTAATTTTACCAAGCCCTCATCTTCTCCTGCCCCTTCTCCACCTTATAGGTACACAAATACATCAATAGGTTCAGACCACCTTGAAGTTTTCCTCAGTCCCAAATTACACCTCCCTCGCCTCTGTCCTGTCATATCCTTTTGTTTTTCTTTCTTTTAATAAGAAATAACAAAGGAATAGTTTCACAACACACTAGTAGGACAACCACAATAACTAATACAATTCACATTGTTGTCTTCATAGTAGTTGTTCTGGATGTCCCGTCCCATCTCATCCTCAGTTTCTTAAAAGCCTCAGCACTAATCCTCTATCCCAACTAAACAGGCATCCAACAGAGTCTGACCCCTATCCAATTTTTAATGTGTTTTACCTTTCCAGTTCCCCTCTTACTTCACAGCTACTCTGTCTCTTTCCTTCCTTTCCCCTTCCACACTGCAGACCAACCGCTAAAAGCAATAGAGTATAGGTTGCAAGGGTACAGATCAAAGACAAAAGTGTAACTGCATCTAAATGAAGTATTTCAGATCAGCAAATGCTGTCATAAGCAACTGTAATTCTCTCCTCACAACACAATGAGAGAGTCCAGCCATTTTAGTTAAATAACTATCTTTGGACAAACAGACCCAGGAACACATCACTGGAAGGCAGAACATAACTAAAAAGAACTTCCTATCCATGACCGCCTCTCCTCATTTTATTTGACCTCAACTTCCAGCACTAAAACAAACACTCCCTGATACAGAACACAGGAAAACCAGGCAACAAAAGGCCTCTCCCAACGCCCCCAAGTCAGATTCAATGGGTACCAATGGCGAAGAAAGCAGACATCTGGTAATGGAGCTTTATGAATCAGTTAAAGGATGGGTAAGGAAACTTGGCACTTTCGAAGAGGACAAGCCCCCAAAGTTCACAGAACTGTCCTCCAAACTAACCAATGAGGATCTGGGAGAAACAGATAAAAATGAAAAGAAATGACTCAAACCACAATTAACAAATTTACCAAACATACAGACTCCATGAAAAGGTGTCAGGCAGAAATAAAAAATTGTGTATAATTCATAAATTGTGGAAATGATCCATGTGGAGCAGTTCTGAAATCAAAGACAAAATGGTAAGTGATGATAAAATATACAGGGAAACTTTAACAATGGCTAGAGAATAAGAAAAAGTTATCCAATAAATACTAGACAGTGTTAAGAAGACCAACCTAAGGCTAACTGTAGTTAGAAACTGGAAGACATCACACACGGAATAAAAAAAATCTGTTTAAAGAAACCATAATAGCTGGGCGTGGTGGCGCACGCCTGTAATCCCAGCACTTGGGAGGCTGAGGCAGGAGGATCGATGCGAGTTCGAGACCAGCCTGGGCTACAAAAGTGAGCTCAAGGCCAGCCTCAACTGCATAGCAAGACCCTGTCTCCAAAAGACAAAAAAAAAAAAAAGAAACCATAATAGAAAACTTGCGAAGTACGACCTGCAGACACCAGTTAATTATGATGAAAAAGAAGCTCTCTGTGACACACTGTAGTCAAACTCAGTGTGTCCAACAGAAAGAGACTCTTCCAGATATCTCAGAGGACTAAAGCACCAGCTTAGGCAGGTGCAGGGACCAAGGTTCGATCTCCGAGCGTGCTGTGCCAGCCCCACCCACAGGGTGCACTGAGACAGCAACTGAGACTGGGCGCAGTGACATGGGCCTGTAGTCTCAGCGCTTTTGGGGCTGAGAACAGGAGGATCACTACAAGTCCAGTCTGTGTAGTGAGACGCTGCAGATCCTGTACTAAATACATTAAAAAAAAAAAAAAAAAGACAGACTCTTAAAATTTATCAGAGAAAAGCAAAACAACACATATAAAGGCAACCCACTAAGAGTATAGCAGGCTTTTCAACACAAACTTGAAAGGCCAGGAGAGCACGGAATGAAGCATTTCAAGCCCTAAAAGCAAACAACTTCTTGGGCTGGGGAGATAGCTCAGTAGAATAAACACTTGCCTGGAAGGTGCAAGGTCTTGAGTTCAGTGAGTTCAATCCCTGGTTAAAAAAAAAAAAAAACAAGCAAACAACTTCCAACTCAGATGAATACATCCTACAAGAATTTCAAAATAGATGAAAAAAATAAGCATATTCCATGAAAAAGGATAACTCAAGAGATATATAAATATCAAACCAACACTCCCTAAAACACAAATATCCCAGACAGAGAAGGTAAAGCCAGCCAAGCCAAAAATTCAGATGGAAGGCATAGATTGAGCAAAGCAAATAGGTAAGAATGAAAGAAAGAATGGAGTCATCAAAAGAAGTAGAGGAATAATCAATACTTTTCTGTAACATTTCTTGATGTTAATAACCTCATCTCCCCAGTTAGAAGATGTACACTGGCAGAGTGGTTGGAAGAAGGGAACGCAATAGACTATTGCACTCAAAAAGCCTCATTTAATCCAAAAAGATACAAAAATTAAATGATGGAAAGCAATACTGCGTGCACCACAACCTCAAAAGCAAGCAGGGGCCACAGCTCCTGGCGGATGTCTACTCTCTGCTCCTCTTCCCAAATTGTCCCAGCCCCTTCCTCTACATAGAGCTTTTTGAGCATTCAGTGTGTTTTAAGAGCCCTGCTCATGCATGCAGGAAAATCACCATAACAGACAAATTCACTGTCCTCTGCCAGACTAAGGTGCCCAGTCTGTGTGGCTGCCCAGGAAGGGACAGGGCAGGGAATTGGTAGCCTGCAGACTGGCCTTGACTGTGCTTCTTAAGGGCCAGGCAGGCTCCTTAGCCTCCCTCAAAGGACCAGGGACCATCTGCTTCTGCTGTCTGGTGGCCTTGTCCCTTGCCCACTCTCATAGAAATGACAGGCAGGAACTCAGCCAGCAAGTCTAGAGGAGCTGCTTCCAGGACTGTGATCCTTATTTCCTTGATGCGAGGCTGCTGGCCAGAGACAGCAGCTGCTATTCATGGCGGTCAGGAGGGCTCATCAGTCATGCCAACTCCAGAGCAATAGGCACCGAGATGGTGGCATTTAGGGAGCCCTGCCTTGTACCCACCCAGGAATCCGCACATCTTCACAGACAATAAGTGTGATCCTCTGACACCTGCCAGGTGTGTTCTAACAGGTACGACAGCTGGGACCAGGCTGAAGTCAGAAGGGGGAACTTTCCCGTATAGCTGGTCAATTATGGAAGTATGTCCCTGGGGCTGCACTAACAGGCATAATGGTGGGGTCCCGAGGAGGGTCAGTCAGGATCCACCCCACCTTCTGAGACCAATGCACCACTGGGCATGACGGCACTTGCCTGCAATCCCAGCACTCTGGGATGCTAAGGCAGGAGGATCCAAGGTTCCAGCTCAGCCTGAGGAACTTAGCAACTTAGCAAGAGCCTGTCTCTAAATAACTAACTAAATAAAAGAGGACTGGGGATACAATTTAGTGTGAAGGCCCTGGCTTGGATCACTTATACCACAAAACAAAACCAAACAACTAACTAAAGAAAAATTCAGTGACTCCTATACTAATGATTTCTCTCTGTAAAACTATTAAAAAATGGATTCGAATGGACATAAGAACAGATGTAGTGAGTCTGGCATTGTCTGAAGTGTGTGGTATGTGTCTATAGGAACCTGCACGTGTGCATGTGTGTTTGCTCACGTGTGCAAATGGGCAAGGATGTATGTGCATGTGTACTTGGACATGTGGATGTCTGCGTATGTGAGAATGGGTAGATGTCCTTGTGTGCAATAGAACTATGTCCAGAAGGAGACACAGACAGCCACATGTTAAAGAGGATTATCTTGGAAGGGGGACCAGAGCTGTGTTGCTCTCCTCCTGACCCTGTGCATCCCCAGGTTTCTATGTTAACTACTGGATGCCAAGTGAGTGGGTGTGAGTGGTCAGCCTCAGCCTCAAGTGCTCATGTGGCTTCGGCAGTACACACTTGCTGGTAGGCCATCTTTTGCCCACCGTGTGCCTGTCCCCCAACAGGGCCCAGCCTACCATGTTGGTCTTCTCCTTCTGGAGCTTCAAGAGGAGCTTGTGGAAGTACTTGGTCATCTTGTTGGAGGTAATGTGCTCCTGAAGCTTGTTAATGATAGAGGCATCAAGCTTGCGCCTCAGATCCTGCTCAGAGTGGATGGCCTGGCGGACAGCCTGAAGCTCATTCATGGCCACCGTGTGCTCCTGTGGAGGAAAAACCCCAAGGACATTCCTGCAGGGCTCACCCAGGGCCAGCTACCAACCAGCCTGGGCCTGTGGCGAGGGAGCGGTGACACACCTGGAGCCCCTTGTTGAGGGTGTCCTCTGTGCTCTGCAAGGTGAGCTGGTAGGTGTTGAACTCATCCTGCAAGGCCTCCCGCTTGGTCAGGCACTGCGTGGTCAGTTTCTGCATCAGGCTGGCTTCTGTCTCAGCCCGGTTCAGGATGCTGGCCAACTTCTCATTCTTCTCTTCCTCCTTGATGATGGACTTCTTATAGGCCTCGATCTCACCATTGATGGACTTGGCTTGATGCTCACATTCCCTGTGGGATGGTGATGATGGCAAAGCTGGTCATGGGCTAGACCCCAGAGACCTGGAAGACAGCAGTGCCACACTTGGAGGCAACTTGTCGTTTGTGCCTACATGTCCCCGCAAAGCCTCATGCACGCCTAGGCTCATGTGGAGGTGGATCAATCTATTGATGAGTTCATAGCTATATGTGATTTTGCCAGGTAAGCATGGTTGGAGAAGGTAAGACAGTGGGACATGGCCTGGAAGGTTCTGTCTCCCTTCCTCCCCCCTGATCTCTCACCCTGCTTTGTCTCTGCTGAGCCATGAGCAGACCTCCTCTGTCAGCCCCCTCTGCCACACCACCTTGCCTCAGAGTCAGCCAATGTCGGGCTGAAACTTCTATAAACTGAGCTGAGATCAACCTTCCTCCTTTAGTGTGCAGGTGTCAGCTATTGTGTTTCAGTAATAAGAAAATAAGACACCCATTCCATGGACTTGACATGCAAAGAAGTAGCTTAGGAAACCAGCTCAACAGTAGCCATTTCTGAAGGTTGTTTTCAAATGTGTCAGTAGACCCAGTGGTCATGGAAAGCTCATTTAAAACTTTTTTCTACTATCTCAGTTATTCTTCTTTTATTGCTGGGACAAATACCTGACACCCAAAATGAAGAAAGGAGAGGTTTATTTAGCTCATAGTTACTGGAGGTTTCAGTCCATACTCCACTGGCTCCAAGGCAGAGAGGCACATGGCAGAGAGCAGCAGTTCATGGCAGAGGAACAGCAACAATATGGTGAGAGAGGCAATTGACCAACCAGGGGAGCAGAGAGCAACAGCACAAGTCTGTCTCTCTATATTACATTCAGGCTTTACACCTTAGGCTACATCCATAATCCCAGAAGTACTCAGACCCATAATCCCATCAGTACTAAAACACATAATCCCAGGGATTATGAGGCAAGTCTCAAACTCTACAAGTCCCCGCCCCTTGATTGCATGAGACTTTGGGGGAACAACTAGACATAAACCATAACAGCTTCCATGATTAGGAGGAGCAGGAAAGTAGTAAGAGGGTGAGGTGTTACGCTGGGGGCTTCAGCTACATATGCCTTCCTTAATCCTAGAAAGATCTCTGGGTCTCACAGGGGAGGCCATTGAAGTGAATTGCCAAAGTCGACAGGAATGCACTGGGGACATCAGGTAGGGCTCATTTTAACTCGTCATTCCTTCCCATCAGCTTTCTACTAGGGCAATACTGATAATGAATGCCAAGGTTTTAAACACAGTATGGGCAACAGAATTTGAATTTTCAAAAATTTTAGATTTACTTTTATCTATTTATTGATACAGGGTCTCACTACGCAGTTTGAACTCATAGCGATCCTTTTGTCTCAGCCTCCACAATGCTGGGAATATAGGCATGTGTCACCACACCCAGTTTGGGAGCTGGCACGGCATGCTGTACCAGAGATCAAGCTTGGGACCTTGCGTTTGCAAGGCAGACACTTATGCCATGGAACTATCAGCCCATCCCCAGAATTCTAGTTTTTGTGTGCAAGACACGTCTCCTTTTCATTCAGGGAAGTCCACTGTACCTAAGCACACCTTTCTGCAGTGACAATATCTGGTCCTTCAAATAAGTTCTTATTCAAAATATATTTTCTATTTAGACTAGGCTACAAATGCTTTGGTTCATGAACAATTTGGTTTGCCAACAGAAGCACTTAGGAAAATTTTGTTTCCATTTGTGAACCCTGCATTGGGTGACACTGAACCTTATGGGAAATTTTACTGGGTGTGTTTCAAGGGCACCACTGTATATCTTCCATATTTTTATTGCATTAGTCTTTTAAATCTTTTTCCCACATACTTCCTCTCTGCCCCCCTCTTCTCCCTTTCTTCCCTCCTTTTTCCTTCCTTCTTTTTTTCTTTCCTTCCTTCCTCGCTTCCTCTTTGTGGTACTGGGTACTAAGCCTAGGGCCTTTACACTGAGCTACATCCCCAGCCCCCTTTCGTTACTTGTTTTGAGACAAGGTCTTGCTAAGTCACTAAGTTGCCTTCATTGAGCTTCAATCTGGAATTCTCTCTCTTTGGCTTTCCAGAGATGATAGGCATGCGCCATCATCCTGACTGAGCTCATTAGTATTTCTTTAATGTCTATCCAGGTAGGCTTCTTACACGTGTATGCATATGTATTCCCCTCTACTTAAATAATTACAATTATTGGTACCCCCTATTTTGCACTTGAGTTTTTCTTGTGCTATATTTTAGAGAAATTCTCTGCCACCATGGGATCATGTCCTCCCTGATGAAGTGCTCTAATTTAATTGTCCTCAGTGACACATGACTAGGCTCTTTCCAGTTTTCCAGTCCTTTTCTAACATCATCAGTGCATAAAAACTGTATGTACCAGGGAGGTACACTATGTTGATGAGGCAGATTACTTTGATATCATTTATATCTCAATTCCCACCAAACTGATCTATTGACTAAATGTGACTTCAGTCATAATCCCAGAAGACAATTTCCCCCAGAAATTGACAAATTAATCTTAAATTTTATATAATAAATCTAAAAGACCCAGTGCAGTCAATATATACATATATATTTTTTTTTCCAGTACTGGGGATTGAACTGAGGACCCTATGCTTGCCAGGCAAGTGCTTATTCTACTGAGCAATCTCCCCTGCCCCAATTTCACAAAAGTGTAACCAACAGTAGAACAGTCTGATTTCAACACAGGGTAGTATTCATGAAAACAGAGTCACACAGATTCCAGAACAGAGCAGAGCCCAGGAACAGACAGATATACCCACACCACAACACACACACACACACGCATGCGCACGCACATGTGCACCATATGCACACAACAAAAACAACACACACTTGATGGAACCAGTTTTGACAAGGATGTCATTGTATTTCAATAGGGAAAGAAATGTCTTTTCAACAAGTGCCCTGGGACAGCTGCATGAAGACATACAGAGAAACTAAACCTGGATCCTTACCTCACACCATAACCATAGATATCCTGGAATGGATGGCATGTCTACACATAAGAGCAAACAAAAACTAAAACATGGCTGGGAATGTAGCTCAGTGCAAAGGCTCTGGGTTTGACTACCAATACTGCAAAAACAAATCCTTCCTGAATTAACAGGATATAATCTTAAAGAAATTAGTAACTAAATCCCATTAAAAGTGGGGATCCTGAGGATAAAGGAATCATGAAGACTACATTTAATACCCTAGAACCAGGTCATCCCACTGTCATAAGATAAAGATGGTACTGGGCTTAGCTTGGGGTAGGGATGGACAGTGTCTCACACGCCCAAACCCTGGCATCCAGCTCCCAGGTGTAAGCCAGCAGCATGACCAGCCTCTGCCATTTGGCCTCCCTGAGAGGGTGGGGGACAGGACATGCTGAGCCTATAGAGACACTAAGGGCCATGCCTGTACCCCTTCTCTGGGGCCACATTTCTAATGGGTGCTGCTCCATCATCACCCTGTAGTCATGGGGCAGGCAGCTGGATGATGGTGTGATCAGGCACTGCCTGTCAGACCCATGCCCAAAGGAGACCAGCCCTATCCAGCTACCACACTGCTTTTTATTGCTGCCTGATCTGTTCCACAGGGTCAAAATGATGCCTCCTCTCAGAGTTTGCTGGAACAGAGAGGAGCACGTAGAATGACCCCACTACTTTGCTCTAACATTTTTTATGTGTGTGTGTGGTATGGGGGATCAACTTGGGGCCTTGCACATGCGAGGCAGGTACTTATGCCCCTGAGCTACCTTCCTAGCCCTGCCCTGCTGTAACTTAATCTCCAGTGTGCTACGCTCACATTCAGGGCCTTAAGAGAGAGAGGCTCCCTGTGCTTATCACAACCCCTTCCTGCCCACCCTCACCCAACAGCCTGACCGCTGGCACATCATGCCAAGGGAAAGGGGCTTTGGGGAGCTTCCTCTGTTGTCACCAGGATGGAGGGAAAGAAGTGCAGAGGGCTGCAGCTGGCTCATCTCCTTTCTTGTGTGGGTTCCTCTGGAGCAACTGAGTAGAGACAGATGTTTTTTATGACAAACAATGTGCAGGACCTCCGTGGAGCAGGAGGGACAGCAGAAAAAAAGCAGAGAGAAAGCACAGGCTATAGCTACCTTAGCAGCATATTATAAAATACAGGGGGCAATATGATGGCACTGCCTACCCTCCCAAGAATGGGGAGATCAGAGAACAGTGGTCCCCAACCTTTCTGGCATGAGAGATCAGTTTCATGGAAGAAATTTTTCCATGAATGAGGCGAGTAGGGAATGGTTTCAGGATGATTTAAGCATTATTATTACACGAAAACATATCATGAAGTAATTGCATAACTCACCCTCAAACAAAATCAGTGGGAGGCCTCCAGTTGTTTTTCTGCAACAAGATGGGGTCATGGGGGGATGAAGGGAGACAGCAACTCTGTCCAGTGTTCTCTGTAACCTTGTTTTGGTTGCTGTCACTGCAGAAAACCCTGTTTTACAAAAGGTAGTGTGTTGGAAAAGGAATTGGGCTTTGAAGTGCTTTCATAGCAATCTCTGGATATTCTGCCTTGACATTAATCCAAATCTCCAGAATGCATGGAGTCTTGAAGTTGTCTCAGGCATGCTTTTCAGGCCACTATCATCTGCAGCCTCAAGCAGTTGACCCCCTTCTAGTATGAACAGAGTCAGTTCACCTGGGCCAGTCACAAACGAGTCATGGATCCATTCCTTTCCAGTGTAGCAGTCTTTTAGGGTTGGGAGGCAATGGCCAAACTCTTTTAAAAGGGACGGTGTTCCAGCTGGGAGAAAAGAGGCCCAGGCTCAGCCTCTTTCAACATCTCCACTAATGTTTGACGCATGTCAAAATTCCCAATGGCCTCCTGCCACCACAATTCCAGTTGGGCCTTAATGTAGTCACTGTATCTCCTCACCTGAAAACAACCATCATTCTCCTCTGAAGTAACTGACTGAATTCACTGTTTAGGTTGAACCTGTCACATGAATAAGCATGTTGTGTAACCCTTTGTGTGTCACTGGAATGTGCTTCCAGTAGTTATGTTTTCTCTGAAAGAAATCTCTGGAGTGGTTCTCATAACTAAAACTCTAGCCAGTGATCTAAAACAAAAAAGAAATTCATTCCACTTTTGTGTCTAGGCAAAGACCTGTGAACATCCATTTCCCTCCAAACTCGTTTCAACGAGGACTGATACTTTAGTATGGGAGACAATTTTAATCACACCCTGAAAACCATTGTTAAGTTCTGATGGCATTTCCTGGCTAGCCAGCATTTCTCAACAGATGACACAATGTGTAGATTCACACTCAGAAGCAACTTCTTTGACCCAAGTAGTAAAACCATCAAGCCATAGAAACCTAGCTGCTGCTCCATTTGTGCATATATTGACATAAAATGACTGACTCAGTTTTCCTGGTATGTAGGCCTTCAGTAATTGAGTAGTTCTGAAGCTGTAGTAATTGGCAACAAAACTGGATGTAGCATAGCCCTGTATACATTCTCTTGAAAAAATATATCACATCGTTGTTGCCTTGTTGCCCAGGCAAGATCAGTGGTCTCCTCAGCCTGGATGGGGTACCATGGTGACTTATTAATCCTAATAATTGTATCTCAGCATCCTCTGCTATTTCATCAGTTCATGTAGTTGTGATGCTACCTGAAAGAGGAACATATGCAGCCTGTCCTACAAATTCACAATACATGTTCTTTGTCATAGGCAGGACTGACTCTTCTCCAATAGTAAAAGGCATCTTTGCACTAGCATTGTGGTCAGAAAATAAGAACCACGCTCTCAGTGCAGGTGCATTGAAGTGGTGGCCTTCAATAGTTGCATCTGTTCTTGGTGTTCACATTTTTTTTCTTAAGAAAAATTTGAAAGGCTTGTCTTTTCATACAGAATGGTTGGTCTCCATGAGGTGAAGCAGTTTTGAAGGTTTCATGGCTTCACTGGTCCCTATTATACAAAGTGGGCTTATAGAGTGTGAGCCATGGACCTATAATTTAAGGGGCACTTTTAATGTTTTTCTTTTTGGAGCTTTCTTTTTGTTGGCAGCTTTAGCATCTTCCATCGTCTTACTGTTGAGTATTTCTCCCGTTTCAAAGAAGCTCTTCAGTGACATTTGGGTTTTACTCATTTTGGTGATGTTTTACTCTTTTAACTTATGATAAAAACTGTGACTGAGACAAGCGAGGGGTGTAGGAAAGACTCAGTAATGGAAGTGGCAATGAAAATAATGGTCAGGCCATATGCAGACTAAAATAACTGTTGGGTTCTGAATTAAAGCCTGTCATGAGATGCAGCTTAATTATAACTTGCCACTCACTGACAGGGTTGTTTTTTTTTTTAAGTTTATTTATATGTGTTATGGCTGGCTCAGCCTACCTTGGTGGTGGGGTTGGTGCAGCATGTGGTGCTGGGGATTGAACCACAGTCCTTGCAGTTGCCTAAGCTTGCTTAAGCAGGTGCTTTAGACCACTGAGACATCTCCCTGGCCCTCACTGATGAGAGTTTTGATGTGAGCCTGCAAGGACTTGATTGAACATGAGATCTGTGCAGTTAAACTTCCCTGTTAATATGTCTGTATTTGTAGCCACTCTCCAGTGCTAGCATCACTGCATCAGCTCCACCTCACATCATCAGGAATTAGTTTCCTATATAGTGTACATAGCTTAGAGCCCTCATGTGCACAGTCCACAGCAGAGACTGTGCTCTCATAAGAACCTAAGACCAGAGCCGGGCATGGTGGCGCACGCCTGTAATCCCAGCACTCGGGAGGCTGAGGTAGGAGGATCGGTGACAGTTCGAGACCAGCCTGGGCTACAAAACTGAGCTCAAGGCCAGCCTGAACTGTACAGCGAGACCCTGTCTCAAAAAGACAAAAAAAAAAAAAGAACCTAAGACCACTGCTAACCAGGCAGGAGGTGGAGTGCATGCTATAATCCAAGAGATGGAAAACAGCAGCAAAAACAAATGAAACTTCACTTGTTCACCTGCCACTCACCTCTTGATGTGCCACTATGTTTCTAATAGGTCATGGACCAATCATTTAGCCCCACCCAGACCATGTACTAAGGACCCCTTTTCTAGAATAAGACTGAGAGACATGCAGACACAGGAGAGAGAACTTGCAGGTTTGGGCTGGAACTTCAGGTAGATAATTAACATTTCTGACCAAATGCAATGGTGTCAGAAGGGGTGAGAGACAGGTAGCACAGTGGGAAGGGTGGGGGGTCCTGGACCAAAGCCTGGCCCAGCAGGATGCAGGAAGCAAGAAGCAGGAGGCACCAGGCTAGGGCCTTGGTCTCCTGTCCTCATCCATCCATGGCTGTGATGTATAAGGATAAGACATCAGTCCCTTGGTATTTTATTTCCTCCTCCTCCTCCTCCTCCTCCTCCTCCTCTTCTTCCTCTTCCTCTTCCTCCTCCTCTTCCTCAGGACTTTGCACTTGCCAGGCCCCTATATTTCTTAATGGATGAGAATAAACTGGCATCCTCACTGTAGCACTAGCTTCTCGTGAGTCTAATTCATGTGACCTTTCCATCAGACAGACACATTCCCAGCACAATGACAAAACTGCTCTGAGCCAGTGGGTCTGTTCTGTGGCACCCACAGGGCAGATGTTCCTACAATACTGTTATGGTTTATGTCTAGTTGTCCCCCCAAAGCCTCATGGAGTCACTGGGCGGAGACTTCTAGAGTTTGAGACTTGATCCATGATCCCTGGGATTATAGGTTTTAGTACTGATGGGATTATGGGTGGAAGTACTTCTGGGATTATGGGTGTAGCCTAGGGCGGGAGCTAAGGCGGAGAGCCTGAATGTAATATAAAGAGAGACAGAGAGACAGACTGTAGCTCTAGCTGTTGCTGCTGCTCTGCTGCCCTGTTTGGTTGGCTGCCTCTGCCGCCATTTTGTTGCTGTTCCGCCACCATGAACTGGATGCTCTCCGCCCTGCTCCACTCAGCCTTGGGCCAGCCGAATATGGACTGAAACCTCCACAAACTGTGAGCTAAATAAACCTTTCCTTCCTTCATTTTGAGTGTCGGGTATTTGTCTTGGTAACGATTAAAAAGTAACTAAGACAGAACTTGGTACCAGAGAAGTGGGGTCGTTGCTGTGACTGTACCTGACAATGTGGATTATAAGCTTTTGGAAATGGCTTACGGGAAGAGATAGGAAAGGTTCACAGATGTCGGCTGAAAACAAAGCCTTAGAACAGCTTCGGCTGTTCAGCTTGGGCGATTTTGGTCAGAGCTTAGACCAGAAGACTGACAGAAGGCCTGCCTGTAAATATCAGGCTGAGGAGGTTTCTGCTGGAAAAAAGGACAGCATTGGTCATTGGACTCCAGATTATTTGTGCTATGGATTGACTGAAAGTCTTTCGGAATTTTGCTCGTGCCCAGAGACTTTGCCTAAGACTGAGATTAAGCATGGCGGACTGATTAATCTTTCAAGAGACATTTCAAAGCAGCAAACTATTGGGGCGGTGGCGTGGTTGTTATTGGCAGCTTTTAGCCAGATTTATGTTGAAAGTCAAGAGAAAAGAGCCAAGCAGGATGATTTAAAATG
>PVJA010031301.1:0-25050 GCA_004027025.1 Myocastor coypus | reverse complement strand
GAAATCAGAGAACACCACCAAAGAAGAAAACTATAGGCTGATCCCCTGAATCAACATAGATGCAAAAATTCTCAATAAGCCACTGGCAAACAGAATGCAGTAAATTAACAGGAAGATTATATACCATGACCAAGTAGGACTCATCCCACAGATGCAGGGATGGTTCAACATACACAAATCAAGAATGCAAAAAAAAAAATATCAGCTGAGCCAAAGGTAAAAAATCACACAACTGTCTCAATTGATGCAAAAAGGCATTTGAGGAAGTCTGACACCCAGGTTTCCATGGTAAAAGCAAAACAAAACAAAAAATATCCTACAGAAATAGATGATCTTTACTGTCATCTTATAAACACCATCTATGACAAACCAAAAGCTAACATCATGTTAAACGATCAAAAAAACTAAAAGATTTTACTTAATAATCAGCAACAACCAACTATGTTCATTAGCGCCATTCCTATTCAATACGGTTCTGTCAACACTAGCAAGAGTAATTACACCACAAACATAAACAAACAAATAAATAAATAAATAAATGGAATGAAAGTAACAAAGGAAGAAGTCAAATTATCACTATTTGTGGATAATATGATACTCTATGTAAAAGATCCCAAAAACTCCACCCAAGAAATTATAGTAACCTAAAAACAGAGATGAAAGAGGAATTCGGAAAATGAAAGGGTATTTCTTGGTGATGTATTGTAAGATCCAGGATAGTGAAAATGGCCATGCTCCCAAAATCGTTATACAGATTTAATGCAATCCTGATCAAAATATCATTAATATAACTTCCAAAATTAGAGAAAACATTAATAAAATTCATTTGTAACCAGAAGAGTCCTAGAAGAGGAAAACACAATTTTGAGCCAGAAAGACAAGTTAGGGGGGCACTGTAATCCCAGACCTGAAATTATATTTTAAAGCTACTGTGATAAAATCACCATGGTATTATTGAAAAACAAAACAGTGAACAACAAAAACCAACCAACCAACTAAACAAGAACAAACCAGATGAGAGGATCAGTAGAACAAAATAGAACAGCGGTTCTCAACCTGTGGGTGGTGACTCCGGAAGGGGTCGAATGACCAAAACACAGGGGTCGCCTAAAGCCATTCCGAATCATAACTGTAGCAAAATGACAGTTTTGAAGTAGCCACCAAAATTATTTTTTGGTTTGGGGTCACCGCAACATGAGGAACTGTATTGCGGGGTCATGGCATTAGAAAGGTTGAGAACTACTGAAACAGAAGATGCAGACACAACCCTATACAAACTCAGTTACCTTATCTTTGACAAAGGAGCCAAACATATTCACTAAAAGAAATATTTAAATAAAAGGTACTGAAAATATGGGCCTTCCACATGCCAAAGACTAAAACTAGAACTGAATCTATCACCATATGATAATAAACTAAAGTAAAAATGGATTAAAGATATAAATATTATAATAAATAATTAAATTTACTCTTAAGAGAAAATAAGGAGAAATCTCAAAAGACATACATGTAATAAGGGACTTTATGAACAAAAGCCAGACTGTATGAGAAATATTACAAAGAATTAACAAATGGGATATTAACTTTTTAAAAAGCTATTGCACAAGAAAAGAAATCACCAATAGAGTGAAAATAGAACACACAGAGTGGGCAAAAATTACAGTAACTTGTTTTTCAGACAAAGGATTTATATCTTGAACATATAAAGAATTGAAAACATTCAGGACCCTAAAATCAACGACCCAAAGCAAAAATAGACACCTGAGATAAATACACACTTATTATAGTTAGAAATACAAACAACAATTAAATATATGCAAAAATGTTCGACATCATTTGCTTCATTGAGAAATGCAAATTAATACTGAGATTCCATCTCACCTCAGATCAAGAAGTTAACCAATAACAAATGGTAGGGGGTTTGCAGAGAAAAAGGAATCCTTCTCCACTCTGCATGGGAGTGTAGACTTGTATAAAACTATGGAAATCGGTGTGGAGATTGCTCAAAAAGCTAGGATTAGAGGTCTCTTGTCAGATGAATTAAAAGCATTACCACAGTGATACATGCTCACCCATGTTTATAGCATCAGAATTTATAATAGCTAAATCTTGGAAACAAACAAAATGCTAATCAACTGATGAATTAAAAAGATGTTTTTTTTTTTATACAATAAAGTACTACATAAAGAAGTATAAAAAGGAGACTCTTAAAGGTAAATGGATGTAACTGGAGATCACATTTATAAATGAAATAAATTCAAATACACATATACAGACATTGTATTATCTCATTAATGTAAACAACTGAACAAGTCAATGAGATGTAAAATGTACAATAGATATTGTAATTTGAGAAGTAATTGTTCAAAAGAAAAGAAAAAAATAATAGGGTAAAGGGAAAAAGAAGAAAGGGAAAAAGAAAAATGAGTATTTATACACAAAATAGTTAAGACTGTTATGTAGCTAGTTTCTCTTAGTTCATTGAAAAGGTTTGTACTAATATTGTTAGAACAAGAATCATACCTATAGCTCATACCATCTGAAACTACTATGAAGACAAGTATATACAATGTATTCATCATTGTATCTCCTCCTAACCTACTTTGAAACTGTTTTATTGTTTTTTCCCCTTTAAAATAAAAGGATCCATTTTAAGGTAATAAGTTTAATTGATTATATAATATAGAGCGGAAACTGATTTTGAAAACCACATTGATGAATTTAATGGAATGATCTTGAGATATTATACCACATTCTAACAATGCTCAAAGGAATTTTACTATTTGTTTGCAAAGTCATCATTATTTTAGCCTTAATATGTCAAGTAGAGCCATGAGGCAGCAGTGGCTGGCAGCCTCTGACCAGTGAGACATTCGAGTTTTCTGCCTGAGACAAAGGTATCTGCAAAACTATGGATGATTCATGAAATTCCATCAACACTAAAGAATACCCTGATACTAAGGTACAGAAGAACTGATTCATGATCTTGAAAGAATGGCAAGACAACTGGGTGAACTACAAAATTGTATTTGATCAAGCAGAAGGACATCAGCTATAAAAAAAAAAAAAAAAAAAAAAAACATCTGGATACTTTCTTTAAAGGCAAGAATTTAACTTTATCTTAACCATCCAGCAGAAAAGTTTAACCACAAGGTACAAAAAGTAAAGCCATATTAATAAGCTGAGCTGTTAACAAGCTTAAATCAGCAGCTTCTTACATTGCTAGTTTTGTTGATAACCAACTACTTACTATTATGGAGTATTGGACTATACATACAACTACTTTTTCCTAGTTTAATGAGAATATTTGTATTAATAGTGTTAAGAAAAGTTATCATGCCTGCATCTTGTACTCTGAACAGCTACCATATACATTATATTAATTATTGTAGCTTAATAATAATTATATTAATTATTAATGTATATATACATTATACAAATATTGTATTAATTACATTGAGACAGCAATATGCATATTATTGTAGCTATCTAATGTGTTTTAAGACTGTCTTGTTATTTCTTTCTTATTAAAATTAATACAATTTTTAAAAGAAGAGTAGACAGTGTTTTTTCCTCTGTGTAGAAAAGCATTGGAGAGGAAATGGTTTACAGATCTGGGACACAGCGTAGCTGGTGTTGAAATCAGTGAACTTGGGATAGGGGTGTTTTTTATGGAGCAAAATCTTTCTTACAAGAACAGATCCTTGAAATTCCTGGTGCAAAAGTATTTAAGAATTCTTTGGGGGAATATTTCACTGTACTGCTGCAGCATTTTTGATCCTCCCAGAACAAATATTGGTAAATTTGACAGGTTTTGGGACAGAAGAACATTAGTTGTTGCGAACCACAGTAACTGTAGATGCTATACAGATATAATTCTGTCCCTACTGAGAAAAGGGTTTCTCTACCTCATGCCTGTTTTCTCTTATGATCCAACAAAGTATGGAGGTGCACCACCTTATGTTCTAGATTCTCAAGACTATACACTCTTTGATTCAAAGTGTAATATTCTGTAACTTAAAAAACTTGATATAGAAAATTGGAACAATGTGGGAACTGACTACTTGTTTGAAAAATTGTACTTACTGACAGAAAAGTAGGTGATGGATCAATCAGGAAACATCAGTATATTTTTTATATTTTTGAGCAACTAAAAATCATGCCAGGGCTTGAAAATATAATAGGTGATTTTAAAAAAAGTTTATTACAAATTGTAAATCTTTGCTCAAAAGTATATATAACTTCAGAAAATAACACACACTACTAACATGGTAGAATAGAATTTTGGAGAAAAAAACATGGTTGTGCCTTAACAAAACGTAAGAAATTTTTATAGTGTTCATATTTCTTATATAATTAAAAATTAAAAATAAAATGCATCTTAAAGGAAATAGACAAAACAAAAAAATGATCTTAAATGAAATTTAGAATCATTGAAAAAATGTAACACTATAATAGGTTCAAGGTAGTAGAAAACATTATATCAAGGACAAGTTTTTACAGTAGACCATCTCAGATCATAGCACCCATTTTCATTTTTTCTTTATATTTACTTTTACATGTAACTGAATAAAGAAGCATAAAAATTCTAATACAAGCAGCCTATAAAGAACAAATATTTTTCCTAAACTGTAGAATAAAGCTTTCCCAAGTTGAGAAAAAAGTCAAGTAGATTATAATATTTATAATTTAATTTCAAAATATTCCATTTTTTCTAGACTCATCCAGAGCTATTAGCAATTAATAACATTGATGATCAAGGGCTCTTACCATTTTTAGGGGCATAATGAGTTCTAGAATGAAATTTCTAAGCTGATCTGGTCTCCTGTGCATAGATTTTTTTGTAACTAATGCAAATTATGAACAAAATGAATTAATCATTCATAAAAGGGTTAAGTAAAATATTTTGATATGTATTTATTTTGTTTACATAAAATTATGACATTTACTTTTTTGTGGAGACTTGTGAACATTGTAAGCTTTTCTGAAGAATGAAATAAAGTTTTGTTTACTTTTTATTTATATAACTTTAATATAAAGAAACATGAGCATATAATAATGATTTCTATCTTATATGAGAATCAATAAACACAAGCTAGATTGTACTAACTTTTTTTGTAATCAAATATTATTGTGTTAAAAATTTACAAAAACAAAACCCAAGAATTGAAAACTATTTCCCATGAACATCAGGGATATCTGAAATGTTGAAATTATCTGACCACCAAGATACAGGTATATGTTGAAACTGTTACTGCTTATCACCTGGTACCTAATAGAAAATGAGAAATAGCTCCGTGGACTGAAGCAAATACAAGCAGGTACAGGGGCCAAGGGTTTGATTCTCAGGTCTCCTGTGCCAGCCCCTTCCCTGGGGTGCGCTGAGACAGGCAATTAAGACTGGGCGTGGTGGTGCCTGCCTGTAATCCCAGCTCTTGGGAGGTGGTAGACAGATGGATCACTAGGAGTCTGATCTAGTAGTGAAGCCTTTCTCTAAAATATCGAAAAAAAAAAAAAAGGAAGAAAAAAGAAAAAGCACAATTGTGATAACTAAAGACAAAGCATGAATACAAAATGTTTTTTCCCTCTCATTTCTAATTTAAATTGCTTTAAATCTCCCTTAATTTCTTAGGTTAGTTTCCATGTGATACTCTTCTTGCCTCTTCAATTAAAATACACTAACAACTACAGAACAAGTCAAAAATAAATTTTAATCAGGTATAGTAGTGATTTACTCTTTTGAGGCCAAAGCAGTATAGTGAAAATACATTTGAAAAAGTAATGGTAGGAAGAAAATTTTGAATTATAGAGTGATAAAACATTTGAACTAGAATGGTACTTGATGATATATTTTTTTTTAATTTTTTTAATATTTATTTATTTATTTATTTATTTATTTATTTATTTATGTTTCAGAACTTTGGTTTGTTTATTTATTTATTTTTATGGCCGGCTCAGCCTGCCCTGAGGGCAGGGCTGGCACAGCATTTGGTGCCGGGGATCGAACCTCGGTCCCTGAAGCCGGCCAAGCTTTTCCAGGCAGGCGCTTTAGACCACTGAGCCATATACTCATCACATTTTACAAATCAGGAAACAAAAATCTAAAGTAGAAAAATGTCTATTTAAGATTACTCTGCCAATTAACGGCAGGCCCACTAACAAAAACATGGCTCTTCTGTTTCTAAGTTTAATAATATTTTTACTATTTAACAGTAGCCAGGTGTGGTGGCTCATGCCTGTAATCCCAGCACTCGGGAGGCTGAGGCAGGAGGATTGGTGCAAGTTTGAGACCAGCCTGGGCTACAAAAGTGAGCTCAAGGCCAGCCTCAACTGCATAATGAGACCCTGTCTCAAAAAGACAAAAAAAACAAAAACAAAAACAAAAAAAAGTAACAACCAAAGCAGAAGCAATATACACTTATGAGAGTAGTAACTAGTAACTACGCTCAATATTCTATAAGCTTTATAACTACTCATAAGATATGTCTCATTTTCACAATTACTCTCTGCAATAGATGTACAACTTTCCACAGAATTTGAACCCAGATTTCTCATACTGCCAATAAAGGTTGTACTGTACAGTAACATCATAGACATGTTTAACCAATATAAGTATGCCAAGTAATATTAAAGGAGGGAACCATTTGCACAGTTGGGAATGGATAATACAGTCTAACTGAGCGAACTGTGGATCTACATTATTTTCTCCATTCCACAATTTTAGTGTTTCAGAAATTAGACTCAGAAAAACCAAAAGAAACTTCATCTTATTGGAGCTGGGTTTTGAACACAGTTCTGTTTCTTACCAGATCTGTGACCTTAGACAATTAATTTCTCTAAGCTTCAGTTTCCTAATCTGTAATACGAAATAAAACATTTGGTGTAGTATTTTATTAGTATGAAGTGAAATAATGCATTTAGAACAGCAGCTAATACAATTTCTGGTATAATCAATAAATGTTAATTACATTTTTTGAGCTACTGTAAACTATTTGTTTGACTTTTTGAGAAATTTCATAAGATTACCAAATTTATTTTGAGGAAACATAACCATGTACTTTGTTATAACCAAGTGTTACCCTATTCAGATTACGTTCTATCCCAAGTAGATGCCTACTGCGTAAAGAATAGCATTCATGAGAAAATTAATGTCCTGAAAATGTAAGATTTTTTTCTCACATGTGTGGCGCATATTAAAACCAGCCCATAACCTCTATTCTAGCTCCATGTGCTGAAAATGGGTTGTACATTTATGTAAAAGAATTTCTCACCTCTAATAAAAGGTGCTTCGTCATTTTAATCTAGGAAGAGATTATAATTCAAATGAACACCTTGGAGTGAACCTTTATAACTTCGCTGAATTCAAACTTAGAGGAACATGTATAAACGTGACTTAGGAGAATACTAATAAAATGGAATAAAACCTACTCCTATAATTCAAAGTTTGAGAGATCACAGCTGTTTATATCAGCCCCCTTTCCCCTTCCCACTATCTGCTACCTTTCCTGGAATCTCTTAATAGGGACATTGAAGGCACCTACCTACAGAGTGAATGCAGGGTCACTGAGCTAAAGGAGGGAAGGTGTTAAGATTTACAATCCTTATCCTTTACATAGTTCAAGCAACTTCTAAGTGTACCTTCAAAACACCTCTCTGATATGCAGACATAAAACCTTGAGTTATGTAACATACTGTACCACCCTATCTCCAGTGTTCCAGCAGTACATATAATTACAACATAAGCGCTTAGTAAATGAGGATATATTTGAAGAGGGATGGTAGTGGCTAGTAAATAGTTTAATAGTACATAATGTCTACATTCCTTGTTTGGAGTTGGTACACAGACATAACACATAGTAATTACTCTTTGCATCCTCTTTCCCTCCCCACTTCCTTCTGCACGCATCTCTTGATTCCCTTCCTTTGTTTTCTTAGTTTGTATATTTATAGTACATAATGTTTACACTGCTTGTGTAGAGTTGATGTATGTATTTGTTTAACAAATAATGTTAGAGTAAGAAAGCTAATTTATAACACTTGCTAATATCTGTGATATATAGATATTACCTACTATAGCTAATTTAGGGAATCTGTTATTGAGCAATTGGTGTATAAAGGTCCTGAAAAATCATGAATCTGATCACTTACATCAGGAAGAGCTAATCAGCTTCAGCATGCCATAGGAGAGAAGACTAACAAATAGTAGGGGATAAGCCAGGGATATTCATCCTTAGCAACTGGCCAGCTACCCTTTTCTAAAGTAGGTTGACTTCACAAAATGTTGGCAAAAGCTTAGACTTTGTTTGATTTTTACCTCTTCGGGAATCTCGATCCCTAGGTTTGTTATCTACTGTCCAACATGCCATGTAAAGTGGTTCCCCTAAATGCCAAGAATAAACCAACATAACTTCCAGTCAACACCAAGTCTCCAAATGCCTCATTGCAATCTTCCATTTGCTAGATAGGACTACCTGCTAGCAATAAAATACACCCAATACATCTGTACTTGCTAGCATCCTTATCAAATATTAGATCTTCAAAGTCTTAGGTGACCCAGCTACTATCCCAAATCTCTGTTGCAAATCCACAATTCTATATTAACTCAGGAAAATGTTCTGTCCATATGTTGCTTGACCAGTTTTTCACTTGATTATGTTACTTAACAGCTTCTACTTCTTAAAGCTGAGCATGTGTTTACCTTTCTAGTTTAAAAAGCTTCAGAGGTTTCATTTCATAATATGTAAGTCTTTATGTTATAAGGAAAGTATGAATGGGGTGCAAGAAGAGTCTATTAGTCAATGCCATTAATAAAAGTTTTGTTGCATAAAATCATGTAAATCATCTCACTTTATTAATATATTTTCTTGGTTATATTTTGTTATTGTGGCAAGATGAACAGATGAGAAGAATACCAGGCAATTCACTTCGTATTCTAAAGTTTTTCTTTTTTTATCTGAAGAGCTACATTAACATGGAAAATGCATCTATGGGCCATTAATATAACAAAAAGGTATGCTTCTGAAACACTGGAAATCATTAAGCATCTTTGTTGACTAGAGAGTACTTGTTTCACTCAATTAAACCTCTATGCATTTCAAGCATTTACTTAAACGTGACTGAGCTATAGGACATGAACTTTACATATTCTGTGGAGAGAAGAGGGCTTGGCTGGCTTTTTTGTTTTGTTTTGTGTGGCCCAGCTCAGCCCATCCTGCGGGTGGGGTTGACCCAGCATTCGATGCCTGGGATCACACCATGGTCTCTGAGTATTTGCCTAAGCTTGCCTAAGCAGGCACTTTAGACTGCTTAGTTATCTCACTGGCCCTGTCAACTGTGTATTATCAATTTTGAAGCTATGGGAATAAAACTTTTAAGACAGTAGTAATTAATACTATTGCAGTACATTTGAAGGCTCTTACCTGTACATTTGTAATCAGAGGCTACTCCTTTAAGCACAGCATCAAAAATGGATATTTCCACTCGCTGCTTTCTGTGGTGACAACTCAGAAGCAGGGAAGGCTGGGACACAATGAAATAAAGAAATGGTTCTAGCTGTGAGTCACCAGTTCCTCTTCGACCAGGCTGCCGAACGATAGTAAGGCCAAGTGCTTGTCTTGCAGATGACCTCTTGGATGAATGAAGACTTTCAAGAGATAGAACTCCTGTTTTTCTCCCTGCTGTTAAAGATGTGCCATTACTTAAGAGATTTTCTGCTGTCATTGTAGAAATGCATGCCTCACTGGGCTTAGCAACACATGAATCAACCTCTGGGAGATCTGATGAACTCTTGACTATTTTTTCATCTTCTTTCTGTTCTTGTGATTTCAATTTAGGCAAGGCCATAGAGGAATAAGTCATTAGTGAGATTCTACTTGCTGTAATAAATATGTCAAAGGGAATAAAATTTAGATTTTTTACAATTGACGACTGGTGAGAGGGACGGGCAATGCGGTGTTGACTGGCACCACTCTGCTGTTCTATTTGTACTATTCTGATTTTAACGCTGTCACTGCCAATTCCACTATCCTGAGCACCACTGTATCGAGACGAGGTTTCAGCCACACCTCCATCAAATGTATCCACTTTTTTCAGTTCTTGTTTAGAGCTCTGTAGGAAAAATATAAGATAAATTAATTGCAAGTGTTGGTATACAAACAATGTATATGTGTTTAAGAGAATACTTGAAAAATAAGCCTACTATAACCTGGTTGTTATAAAAGAAAATAGGAGATGCTCATTCAAAACAAAAATTGAGAATGGCAAGGAAATACTTGAGAAAAGCATCAACTGTGTATTTCATTAAAATACACTTCAAGGATCAAACCCAAGGTTTTAAAAAACATGCTTCAAATAAATATTTTAACTAGCATTCTAGTGATTTTTAAAGTAACACAATAGTTTCTAAATCATGTTCACTATCGAAATTCTATTTTATGTAGGTGTAGCTTATATTGTTTTCCTTTGCTGTAAGCTGATCATAGATTTTTGAATAGTAAGAAAGTGAGGGGAGGGGCCCGGTGGGATGGCTCAGTGGTCTAAAGTGCCTGCTTCCGAAAGCTTGGGCAGCTTCAGGGACCGCGGTTCAATCCCCGGCACCACATGCTGCGCCAGCCCTACCCTCAGGGTGGGCTGAACCGGCCATAAAAATGAGTGAATAAACAAAGGTTGTGAAATAAGAAAATAAATAAATAAATTAATTAATTAAAAAAAAAAAAAAAGAAAAGAAAGTGAGAGGAAAGTCCACAGTCCTAAATTGCAAGGAACAAAGAACAGTAATCTAAAATATAAATGCTTTCAACTTAAGATGATTATTTTCCTCACGTATAAAAGAATTTGGAACGAGGGTAAATGTAACTGATCAGATATAATCAAGTCATGTAACCAAAGACTCTCAAGGTAGATTTTTCCTTGGGCACTAAGCACTACTAGCTCTTGCTGCTTTCTGCCATAGACTCCCTCAACAGAGAAAAAGGAACAAGTTGGTGGCAGTAGCAGTTTTGTTATCCTTCACTTTGGCATTATGACTTTTTAAATATATCTTTCTCAGATCTCCTAAACACCTATTCAGCACCTAGATATTTCACTAGTTTTATCTTTTAAATACTTCAGACTCATCAGTGTAACCAAGAAGAATCCATAGAACTATAAAGAACAAATAAAAAATCCTATCCACTTCTACCTTTTTTCCTTGTATTTAATGTATTTATTTAAAAAATAATAAAAAGTTATAAGGACACTGAATTTCAAAATAAGATGACAAGAAATTAACAATGACTAGTATATTGCATATTATAATCTTGAAAGTAGTTTTGCAAATAATCAGATATAGGCATGTGAGATTGGTCAAATAACATAAACACTAACTGTTCCTTTCAATGAGCTAAAATAAATTAGTATAATTATCTTAGCTATCTTGTGTGTGTGTGTGTGTGTGTGTCTACGTGCATGTATATTTCTTTCTTCTATTCTCCTTTCCCCGACTCCAAGTATTCCTTCTGTTTTGAGCCATTTATTTATTTATTTGTTTGTTTGTTTGTTTGTTTGGTACATGGTATCAGACTCATAGTGATCTTCCTGTCTCAGCCTCCCCAGCGCTGGAATTACAGATATGTATGACCATGCCCAGTTTTAGTGGTCAACAAGGCATGCACAGCATGTAGTACTGAGGCTCAAACCTTCCTCCTTGCACTTGCCAGGCAGGCACTTAGACCTTTGAGCTACCTCTCCAGCTTCTTCAGCCGTTTCTTTCTCTCACAATGTCTCTTGTTCCCTTTTGGATCTTATTTACTCTTTCAGTTTCTTACACTAGGGAGACTATAAGGTTCACACAGGTGAGTCTGATTTATTTCATTTATGTATATGATCTAGTTGGATCTTTTTAAACATGTATTTAGGACAGACTCTACAGGGTTTCACTACAAAGATTGGACTCTTCGATGATCCTCCTGTTTCAGCCTCCCAAGCTCTGGGATTATAGACGCATGTCACCATGCCCAGTCTCAATTACCATCTCAGCATTCTGAGAGCAGGCATGGCATCGCAGGTGGGATCAAACTTGGGCCCTGCCTCTGTCTAAGCAGGTGCTTTAATGCACCAAGCTATTTGGCCAGTCCTGATCTAGTTCGATCTTATCAGCAAACACAACTAAGCAGTAATATTCCTTTTAGTCACTTCCCCTCTCCTAACAGCCCTTGGTATGGACACAAATTTGTATCTCAAATTTTTGACATGCTATTATATTTTTCATTTAGTGTTAGGAATGATTTTTTGAACCATTCTCATATAATCAGACATATAAAATTTCATATTTTTCCAACAACATTTATGAAAAACATACAGCACTACAGTATTTCTTTAGTTACAACCCCGCGATCAGCTACAATATATATATATATATACACACACACACACACACACACATATATGCTATTTCACCCCTATATATAGTTTTGTTATAATACTGATAAATTCAGTATTAGTCCTTAAAGATTATTAAACCTGTTATAATATAAAAGCACAATCATAAAACAAAAAAATACCCTTCTTTTTTGCGGGGGGCTTCTCTTATTTATTCATTCAACTGGGTCTCCCTATGGAATTGAGCTGGCCTTGAATTCAGGGCTATCCTCCTGCCTCAGCCTCCCAAGTGCTGGAATCAACTGCTCCAGAGGTCCATCTGCAATCTTGCTTTTGTACCCTCTTTCAACACACCCTTCTGAGAGGTAATGTCTATCAACCATTATGGAGACAGAATCCAGGAGAGTGGAGGAGAAAATGAATGGTCTCCGCAAAGTTCTCTGAAATAACCAACCACTCAACTTTCTGCTGCAGGTGAACATGTTCTGTAGAAGAAGTGAAAAATTCAACTCTCATCCTCCAGATCCCTCATGTCAACATCTTTTGGAGCTTTCATCTTCTGTTGCTTGGGCTATGGCTCACTCATCTTGGCTGGCTTTGAGGGGGCTTCCACTTCCATGCCTTCCTTCTCCTTCTGGGCCAGACGGATCTGCTTCAGGAGCTTCGGGTGCTTCTTCCCTGACCATGTGATGTTGGCCCAGGTGCTGAATACGCACTTCCATAGATGGTGCCATGTGGTCAGGCCCACGTCCACCAAGGCCCCAACCACCCTGCACCACACTTGCTGTGTCTGGCCCAGCACCCACCAGAGCTTGAACAGCTTTCTTTTCAGCTCCGTGCATGGCCAGTTGATCTTTCCGCCTGGCAGTGTCACAGCCTCTCCCTATGCTCCCAGCACCATACTTCCCAACCCATATATTTTGGAAAAAAAATTAGTATGTTCAGTTTATACACAAGATAGTTATAGCCATGTTATGCTCAATTATACGCATATCTACATAGAGAGACTGGCTTAGAAAAATATGTCTAGTTGCCAAATTGACAAGTCATGCATTGTAGTGGATGATACATTCTGTCAACTTGGCAGGTCTAACTCAGTGGTTCCTAGGGCCATGGGGCGGGCCTGCCCCAGAGTGACTCAGCACAATTATATATAAAGATGTAAAGGGGTTGGTTGCAGAAAAATTCAGCATTCCATTTCCTTGGAGGAACTTCAGTTTCATAGTCAGCTCAGGAATTGTCTCCTGGCTTCCCGCAGACTCTTTGGCCAGCTTGGATCCTTTAGCTTTCCATAGCCAACTCTTCAGCCTTCCCTCACAGACTAATCAGCCATCCATCCCTTCCACTGTAGACCTAATTGTTGGCCAATACAAACTTAGACTAAACACTACACTGATGATGGAGCGGTATTTCAAGACTAAATTGTTATACATTGAGATTTTTATCCAAAGAGTTAAAAACAGTCACTTATTAGATGCACGTTTGAAAAGATTGCACTGACATGGGAATGACTGATTAAGAATAAGGGGAATTAGACAGAAAAGTCACACATGAGAGGACAATTAAATCTACTGTAATAATTTTGATAAGTTATAAGAACCAGGTGGGGAAATAGCTCCACAGAATAAGCACTTGCCTAGCAAGTGTAAGGGCCTGAGTTCAATCCCTGGTCCCACAAAAAGAACCAAAGTAAAAAAGAAAATTGGTGTTATGGTTTATGTGTAGTTGTCCCCACAAAGCCTCATCCAGTTATGGGGCAGGGACTTCTATAGATTGAGACTTGACTCATGAGTCACTGGGATTATGTGTTTTAGTACTGACCTAGAGTTTGAGACTTGATCCGTGATCACTGGGATTATGTGTTTTAAGTACTTCTGGGATTATGGGTGTAGCCTAAGGTGGATAAGGCTGAGGCAGAGAGCCTGCATGTAATATAAAGAGAGACAGAGAGACTAGAGCTGTTGCTCTGCTGCCCTGATTCACTGGATACCTCTGCCACCATTTTGTTGCTGTTCCATTGCCATGAACTGGATGCTCTCTGCCCTGTTCCACTCAGCCTTGCGTCAGCCAAATACGGACTGAAACTTCCAGTAACTGTGAACTAATAAACTTTTCCTCTCTTTACCTTGAGTGTCGGGTATTTGTCCCAGCAACGAGTAAAAAGTATCTAAGACAATTGGTTAGTTAGGTCAGTAGATCTTACTGGTTTTGTTGTTGCTGCTGCTGTTGTTTAATATACATGGGCACAATTTTGCATGAGAAAGTTATTGAGTGAAAATGTAGTAATGTGGAATGGCTAGTAGAACCTTCATCTGAATGACTACATCCAAGAAGTGTCTCAAAATAAAGTGCGGTAACATAAAAACAAAAACAAAAACAACAACAACAAAAAAACACTGCAGTCACTGTAGTGAGCTTCAGACCTTCTGACTAAATCCTTCAGTCCCCAGTGTGCAGATGCCCTATATATGCTTCCTTGTCCTATTCTGTGGCTGAGGGCTGTAAGCCAATCTTAAAATTTCTTGTACACTCATACATCTTGTATTATATCTGTTCCTTACATTACATCTGTTCCTTTAGTAAAACCCTGACTTATACAGACTACTATAATTTCCATTGTATATATTTTCCATTTTTTAGAACTTATTAATAGGTATTTCATTTTTCTGGAAGTTACTGTGAAAGGCGTGGTTTCCCTAATTTGTCTCTCACGTGTTTGTATACCAAATCAACTATGCCAAAGACAAAATCGTATGATCATCTTAATAGATGCAGAAAAATCTTTTGACCAAATCTAGCTATTCATGATAAAAAAAAATCTATTCATGATAAAAATCCAACAGAAAATTGGAATACATGGCACTATGGTTTGTGTCTAGTTGTCCCCCAAAAGCTTCATGCTGTCATGGGGACAGACATCTAGATTTTGTGATTAATTCATGATCTAGTACTGGGATTATGGGTGAGAGTGCTGCTGGAATTATGTGTGTGAATGCTATACCTAGCCTGCTGTGGACAGCCTGAAGGCAACATAAGGCAGACAGACTTGCTCTCTGTTACCACTCTCTCTGCTATTCTTCCTCTTTGCTCTTATTCTTTACTGTTTTCTACCACCATGAACTGCTGCTCTCTGCCATGTGCCACTCTTCCTTGGAGCCAGCTGAGTATGGACTGAAATCTCCAATAACTGTGAGCTATATAAACCTTTCCTTCCTTAATTTTGGATGTTGGGTATTTTGTCCAAGGAATAAGAGAAGAATAGCCAATAATCTATTTACCTCAATGTGATAAAAGCCATCTATGACAAACAACCAAAATGGGACAAAATGGACAAAAACTGAAAGCCTTCCCTTTAAAATTAGGAAGAGATTTATTTTAAAATTAGGAAAAGATTTATTTTGTCACCACTTGTATGCAGTACAGTTCTGGAAACATTAGCTAGAGTAATTAGACAAGAGAGAAAAAAACAAAAGGAATAATGACTAGAAAGGAAAAAGTAAAACTAACGTTACTGCAGATGATAGGATACTTACATATGAGACTCCAAAAGCTGCACCAAGAGACCTATAGTTGTAATAACCAAACACAGTAGCATATCAGAATATAAAAAAATTTAAAGCCTTTAATACTTCCACTTTTCTAAAAGGACTACATTGATTTATATTACTACTAGTGTGGGAAAAATATTCCCCAAAAATTGTGTATACTTTTATTTTTTAATGTGATTGGTTTAAAAAAATAGTATCACTTGGCCATATATTATATAAGTGGCATGCTAAGGGCTCATTGTGAAAATGTTAAAGCATTAATGAAAAACTGATAGAACAGATTTTTACAAATAATATTTCCTATTAATTGATTTTATAGTTTTGACAAAGACACACTGCTGTTAGAAAAATACAGCATCTTAAGCATTAAACAACAAAGTGACTGCAAACAGAAAAGATAGGAAACATGGCAGGGGCAAAACTTATATATAGAATTTATTAGATAAAGGTCCTAAGAACCACCAAAATATTTTTCACACTGAGGATAGCACTGGGTAACACTAAAATTATGTTTGGAACACTTGTCATTCTTGTCTTTTAGATTTGTGCTGCTTCTAATGTTGTTTCAGTTACTGCTATACTCTCTCTCAAGTAAATGATTGGTTTACAAGAAAACAAAAACAAAGCAAAAAAGGAAAAATACAGCATCAGCTACTTGAAATAAAACTTAGTCCTGCTCTTAAAAGGCACTGTATTATTATTATTATTATTATTATTATTATTATTATTAGTAGTAGTAGTAGTAGTAGTAGTAGTAGTATTAAGTATGCTATCTGTACTGTACTATTTCTGTGTTGGGAGTACTTCTCTGAGCTTGTGGTACCTAACAAATTCCTAGTTATCAATCAAAACAAATGGAATTTCAGAATTATTCTCTTTTTTTAGTGATCTCAACACTTCATTGATACCTCTTGTTTTTTTCCTCCCTTCTCAAATCTTTTTGTTTATTGATTTGATACAGGATCTTGCTGTGCAGCTGGGACTCCTAGTGATCCTCCTGTCTCCACCTCCCCAGTGCTTGGATTACAGGCATGTGCCACCACACTTGGTTTCAGTGGTGGCAAGCCTGGAGTTCTGGGGCCAAAATGGCATGTGGTCCTGAGTATCGAACTCAGGTCCTTGCGCTTAACAGGCATGTGTTTAGACCACTGAGCTCTTTCCAGCTCTTCAAAAATTCTTCCATTATGGATAGCTTATATTCTACTAAATGTTCTACTAAAATGTTCTACAGAGACAAGACAGCATTAGTTTTAAAATAAAGCTCCAAGACATAATGTCTTATTTAATAACTGGTGGCACAATCAATCTTAGCTCTGTAAGAGTATAATGGAGCTAAAGAATTCCTGTTGCTTAGTGATGTCCTTGGTGCCCTGACATCATGGAGCAATGCAATACTCAAGTGGTTGTGCTAGAGTAAACAAATTCTCTGCACTGCTAATCATGCACAGTATAAGACATACAATTATGAACATTTCACTTGGTAATCATAAAAGATTTATTTTGTGCTTTCATTTTGCCATTCTTTTTATCATTGAGTATGTACTCTTACTTTTAAAAATTCTTCCTGTGAAGTCTTACACTGAGTCATGCCTTACCAAATTCTTATAATAATGCTTTGAAAAATTATTCTCATGACTTTACAGAAGAGTATATAGTCCTAGGGAGGTCTGTAATTTTTTCAAGGTTGTGCAATTAAATGACTGTTGGTCTTGATCCCAGTTCTGTCTTTATATACAATTAAGTATCATTTACCTATGAGGACATTTTTGAGAAATGCACTATAACATCATTTTGTTGTTGTATGAATATCACAGTACATGAATATCACATGGCATTCCTTACTATATACACAGGCTACTGGAATTATAGGGGTGTACATACATGCATGTGGCATAGCCTGTTGCTCTTTAGGTCAGGATGAACAAAATCATATGAAATTAAGCATAAGAGAAAATTATGCATTCAAGAAATGTAGTAGACATATTTCTGTAGGAATAAACTATATGCTAGGCACTGTTACGACTTATAAAAAGTCAATATAGCGCATGGCATATAGTAAATAACAGGTTTCCATCTGTTATAATCTGTCTCCTGCCAGGTGAAGAACTGCTTGAGGGAATGAACCATATTTTGTATATTACGAGAGTGCATTGCAGGGGTTGGTATGTTGAAAAAGATCTTTAAATATCTGGTGATCAGCTTGTTTATGATACAACAGTAAATGAAAAAATTACTTGGAGAGACTAGGATTAATGATTATGAATACAAAAATATATTTAATGAAGACTTCTTAATACCAACCGTAAGGTCTTTCTTAGACATACTCACAAGGCATACCCACTTTGTGAACTGAACACATGCCAGTAAACTTCCCAGTCTCTGCTGAGTCTTCATCGTTCTACCAAGACACGCATCA
The DNA here is from genome assembly GCA_004027025.1 of Myocastor coypus. NCBI lineage: Eukaryota > Metazoa > Chordata > Mammalia > Rodentia > Myocastoridae > Myocastor > Myocastor coypus. Next base: position 6,729 of record PVJA010031301.1, on the reverse strand, counting down.
GATGAGTTTATTACATTTGTTAAAGGGCAACTTAAAAAATTTAATCTTAATGGAAACTTAATGCGAACCTCCCTCCCTCACTCCCCTCTTCCCTTTTTCTTCCTCCTCCTCCTATTTTCATTCCTCTACTCTCCCCTTCTTCTTTTCCTCCTTCTTCTCTTCTTTCTTTTTTGGTGGTACTAGGCATTAAACTTATGGCCTTTAATTGAGCTATATCCCTGGCCCTTTGCCAGGCAGGGCTCATGCTGCTTCAGCATCCAACAGCGTTGGGATTACAAGTGTGCACTACAATGCCATTTATACTTTTTTTTAAAAAAACAACCTACTGCCATAGTACTTTTCATATAGTTTTTTCTTACAGCGAGCAACTGAATTTTTTTTTAAAAGCTATTCATGAATGTTTGTCACCTAGTGTTACTAAGTTACACAATTTTATTTTACTTTATTTTACTTTTGTATTTAGGATAGGGTCTACAGGGTCTTACTATGTAGACTGGACTCCTAGTGGTTCTGTTTTCAGCCTCCCAAATGCTGGGATTACAGGCGTGTGCCACCATGCCCAGTCTCAATCATGTTCTCAGTGTGTCCTGGGAGCAGGTCCTGTAGGGCAGGCCAGGCGATTACACCCTAGCCGCTGCATCTGCCTAATAAGGCACTTTTTAATCTTCTGAGCTACCAGGCTGGCCGTTACATAATTTTCTTTACCAAGAGTTACAACTTTGTGAGAGAGAGTACGCTTAGCTCCATTTTATAGTTGAGGAAAATGAGGCATATAATGGTTAAAATGGATGCATCTTGAGACTAAAATGCTGAGAAATAAATCAGACACACAAGGTTATATACTGTTTCTCTTACATGAGAAACCTAAAGCATAAAAAAGGAACAAAATAAAAGATAGATGATAGCAAGTAGGCAAGCAGATGTTTCTAAAAGGGGACAGGGTCAGGAATGGTAGTGCAAGCTTGTAATCCCAGCATTTGGGAGGTTAAGGCATGAGCCTGCGAGGTCAAAACCACATAGTGAGCTCAGGGTCACTGTGCTACATAGTGAGATCCTGTCTCAAACAACAACAAAACCAAATACAGAATCTTAAAGTGTAAGAGACCAAAATATGGAGCAAGGGGGAAAGAAGATGAAGAAGGGAGGGAAAAGAGATGAAAAAAAGGAATTCAAAATGTAAACATTAGGTACTACAAACATATACTACTAAAAAAAAGGTAAAGAGAAAGGCCCAGGTATGATAGCTAGCAGGCCATGTAAGAGGATAGTATTCTCAGAACACACTGTACTGCCTTGTAAAATTTAATAACCACTCATTGACTGAATAAATGAATGAATGAATAAAATGATCAGATTTAATTTAGAAATTCAGTAAAAATGAAGTCAACAGTTTTTAAGATAATAGTTTATATTAAAGCTGTTATCCCCACTATAAAAATTCAAAATAGATTTCCAAATATTGCCAAGTAGGAATTCCCTACAGTATTCATAGTCTAGGATTTACTTCCCACATATTGAGGGGCCTCCAAGATAAGTATCCATATACAATTTAACCAAAAATCACCTACAGTAAGTTCCATGGCAAAGCCAAATCAAGTTCCAACTTGATAAATTATTTTTATTTTCCTAATCAAGAAAGTTGACAAAAATTAACTACATGAAATCATAGTTGTTATACACACAGGATTTTCTTCTGATTTACAGATGTATTTAAAACCTCACTTCTCTTTTAAAACAAATTGAGGGTTTCTATAGGTGTTAACATGAAAAAACAAAACTGCCTGTAGGGAAAGATAAAGAAATGTAGTATGTAGCCTTATTACATGCTGAGATTGCCACATTGTATGCCAGCACATGTCAAGTGACATGATTTTGAGATATAAATAATTGGCAGGGGCAGGATAACAGCTATACACTCAGGTCACACAGGTTACTGAACAGAAGTCAGATGGTAACTAATTCTACTTACTACTGAGCAGAGTGGAATCTGAACCAATGACCCAGAGATGAAAGGCTTTGATTCTGAATGAATGAAAGAAAGAAAGAAAGAAAGAAAGAAAGCAAGCATGCACAATTTTCTCAGTACTAGAAAACTAACTTTTAAGAGTGGGTTTAAAAAGCCAAAATTTCCTCTATTTATTCTAAGCTTCCAAATTATTGGTACTGTGAAATAAATAAACTGAGGATTCTGACATAAATTTTAAAACCCATTGTTTGTCCCTAGTCCACTGTAGATTTATTTGTTATACTGAGAAGTACCTGATCTACTGCTGAGCAATGTTTAAAAATTAATTAAGTGGGCGGGGCTCTAAGCTTAGGCATCAAAATTCCCATTCCTTTGAGGAAACTAAAAGGGATGTGATCACTCATAACTTCTACCTTATTGCTGTCCAATGAGACTAGTAAGTTGTCAAAAACAGCACTGTCTACTTGCTGTGGGTGAGGGCTGCATGTATCCCTGGGCAGTGCTGTTACATCAGCTCTCCCACTCTTTACTTAACTTATTTAAAATGAACAATAAAAGTTTTCTTTAATTAGCTACTGGTGTGCATTAACATGATCATGATTAAACCATAAAAACCAACTGTACATTACGCTGCTCCTCTATTCCATATGTTTCGAATTATTCTGTTTGAAAATGTACTTTGTGTCCCTTTTAAAAGTTCGACCTTCTGCTTTCAGAGAATTAAATGCATATTACTGTAGTGAAGAAGATAATGTTTCAGACCTCCAGGCATATATTAAACACACTGGCAGAACTTGAGACAAAATGCTTTACTTATTAGATACTTCCTTTTCTAAACAGTGTCATCAAAGGCTAAAAACAAAATCCATATAAAAGCTGCACAATGCTTCCACACAGAACCTGTGCCAAAATCCTTGTACTTTCCAACTAATGAGGAAAGGATGTGTACTCTTAACATATGAATGTAAGATTTTCCAAGCATTCACTTTAGGAAACTGGGCTATTGATTCCATATGGCTTATGTTAAATGAAACTGTATTGGTAAAATAACCTTTAAGATATCTGGCATGATAACAATAATTAAACAATATTCAAAAGACTAAAACAAAAGGGAATTTGGTTCCACAATGGCTAATTAAAATAAAATGAAAAAACAAGGCATGCTATCCATCAAGATAAATTGTTATTGTTTAAGAACTTTTAAAATACTGTTAAAATATACTTTTAGATAAAATCTGAAAGAGCTGGAAAAATATTTGTGGCTTAAAAATGGATAGTTCAATGAAGAAAAAAGTATAGGTCTGAAACTTTATGTGGAGATAACAGCTTTAAAGCCTTGAGCACAACCAGATGGTTCTTAAAGCTGAGGAATTCTACAGTTTCACTATCAATGAGTTTCAATATGAGATGGTTTTCAATGCCTAGGGAAACATGTCAAGTTGATAGTTTACTTCTTAGATCATTTCAGCGCATTTTCCCATCCTTTCACAGCTATATATAGTGCAGACACTAGCCACCACAGAGAAGGTGTTGAAAGCTGAACTAGTAGTTGGGAACTAGAGCTAATTCCTCTTTTTAATGCATAATATTAAAATAGGTAAGTTTACTACTTCACCCTGGAGTTTTACTGTGAAGACTACAGTGTTTTAGGAGTGGTGAACAATCGACATTTAAATGAGGGGGCTATATCAAAGGATGTATTAAAGCAGTCTCTAGGTACATTAATTAGCTAGCAATAAGAGGAAAATCATCATCTATTCCAGTACTTCAAACTAGTTTTCAGATTTGTCTCTTTTTTGAAAATTTAATCTTATTTTGATGAGTAAAAACAAAAGCAAGAACAAAAATCAGAAAGAAACGTGATAACATACAACAATAGATATGTTACAGATTTTCAAAAACAAGAATAACTGATTAAATAATGGTTAATATATTATTTATGTTATCATCAAATCTGTTGCTCAGATTAACAGATATAGTTATGGAAGATTGGACATACGATTGAATATTATTGCTTGCTTTTAAGAAACCTTAATTTTTTGTTTTCGTCTCATTTTTACTCTTAAAAAAATTGTCCTAAAGACAGAACAGTAATAATTGATATGATATTAGAAACAGTACACATTTAGAAGACCAAGATGACAGGTAGTCAAGCATGGTTTTTTTATTACACATTGCTGTCCTTAATGTAGTTGCTTACAACACTATGGAAAAACTAAGACTGGATATCCCATTCAATTCATCTATTCCCCTATGGGTATGTTCCCAAGAGAATTGAAAACATTGTACTACAGTGATATAAGTGCACCCATATTTATAACAGCATAATTTGTTATAGTCAAATTTTGGAAACAACCAAAATGCCAATCACCTGAGAAATGGATGAAAAAGACGTGGTATTTTTATATAATGGAGCATTACTCAGAAAGACAAACTTGAAGACTTCACAAGTAAGTGGATGCAACTACAGGCTATCCTCGTAAGTAAAATAAATCAGATCCACATGGGTAAATTTTGCATGTCTTCCTAATGTAAGAGCCTGAAAGAAGAAATAAAACTTGAAAGGTATAATAGGTATACTAAAACATAAAGAAATAGAACTGAAGGAAGAAACAATGAAGATAGAAAAAGGAGAGAACACAGTAAAATAAAAAAGGACGGGGGAAAATCATGCAAGTATATATACAAGATGGCTAAGATGATTGTACTAAGAATTTTTTTAAAAAAAATAACAGTTAATGAGTAGACTTTTCACCTTGACTAACTCTCTATGTTGATACTGTGACCAAATTTGTCTTTTAGAGAAAACCATATATGGGCCAGGGAGCTAGCTAGCTCAGTAGAATAAATACTTGCCTGGCAAGGGCAGAGTCCTAAGTTCAATCCCTGGTACCACAAAAAGAAAAGAAAACCACACACAAAACATTTCCACAATATTTTCTACCTTATCATAATTATGATTATATAATAGCAACATTAATGCAACATTCCTGGCAGGTAATAGTCATATTTTCATTGTTATATACGTCTATTTTTCCAATTATAAGATTGTTTTTCACTGTTACATGCTATGAAAAAGTCAAGTGTAGAACTATAGAATCAAAAGTTACAAATATAGCTACACGTCAATGTGACATACATCCTAATTTTACTGCTCATGCTAAAATGTAATAGTGTTTTTCAAACAAATAATGTTTCTTAAAAAATCAAATATACTTAAAATTAATGATCTACATAATTCAATAGTTTTACATAATGGAACTGCAAAGGAGATTATTTACAAATTTAAAAAAAATTATGTCCTACATTGTCTAAACACTAAACACTTAGAATCCTGCATCTATCTGTATTTCTCAGAAGTTTTAAGATGGTGTAGCATGCATGGTAGGAGTGGGAGAAGTTATTTTATGCTTCTAACAAAGAAATAGTCTATGTAGGAGTTTTGTATAATTAACCAATTCTATTAATTTAATGTTGAAAACAGTAAGTGCATATTTTTATGTACTACATTTTCAATGGTGTACTATAGATCGTAAAGCTTTAAGATTTAATGGATGACTTACCATTTCAACTCAGTGATGTGCTAGGTGAAATTTATGTTAATATATGAAGTAAAAACAGAATAAATAGAAACACTTCCTTTAGTGTAACCAATCAATGTTATTTTTTGCTTAAAAAACAAACTTGTAAAAGAATAATATAGCTTTCAGTAGTATAGACACTGAGTTGTAGAACACAAGGGATTTTTATATTTTGTTTCTCTAAGCCAAATGTTCCACAAGATCCCAATAATATAATTGTTCCCAGTTGGATGACAAAAAGTTTTCACAATACTGCAATAATTATGTAAAAGAGCAGAACTAATGATACCCAACACTGTTTCACAGATAGAATGGTAAAGAACACTATAGTTTCAAGTTTCCATTTCATGAACTTAACCAGCTCTTTGAAGTAACTCATGAAGCCTCTACTGCCTGCTAGGTATCAGTTCAAATATCCACATTTTAAGACCAATGCTAACTGTGATAAAAGAAACATGGAGATATAGTTCAATAAACAGTGTCTTTTACTACAGTCTGTGGTCTACTAAATAAATCAAACTTTGGACCAGGACGATAGCTCAGTGGTCTAAGTGCCTGCCTGGCAAGCGCAAGGACCTGAGTTCCCTTGTACCACATACTGAGTTCCATAGCCCTTAGAATATGCCTTGTGGCCCTGTGTCATATAGGTCACTGAACTGAGCATGGTGTGGCATGCCTGTAATCCCAGTGCTGGGGAAGCTGAGACAACAGGATCATTAGGAGTCCTAGTTGCTTAGCAGGATACTATACCAAATAGATAAATAAAAAGATTTTTTATGAAATATAAATAAAAGTAATTATGAAAAGGGACAAAAACTAGAGCTAATGACCACAATACCTAGATCATCATCAATGACTATTTTAATATAAAAGACTGAAACATGTGGGAAGTGTATGTTTTAGGGGTGTGCTTAGGGGTTTTCCTACTCAACAATCTACCCACATGAGCACAGGTAAATTCTAATCATACCTACTGAAATTTTATCTTAAGTGTTGTTTTAGAATTCTACGTCACTTAATATTTTAGCTGCATCTTTAAACTTTGTATCACTTGAAATGTGCATAATTTGAAAGCATAAACTAAGTAAAGATCAAGCATAAAACAAAATTCTAGGTAAAATTTCTCTTATGGAGACTTAACTCAGACATATTTCTCATGATCTTGCTCCTTTCATGTTTCTT
>PVJA010031300.1:0-25042 GCA_004027025.1 Myocastor coypus | reverse complement strand
TTTTTTTTTTTGAGACAGGGTCTCGCTATGCAGTTCAGGCTGGCCTTGAGCTCACTTTGGCAGCCCAAGCTGGTCTCAAACTCACACTGATCCTCCTGCCTCAGCCTCCCGAGTGCTGGGATTACAGGTGTGCGCCACCACGCCCGGCTACACCAGCCCCATTTAAAGGATTTTTAATAGTCATGTGTGGCTAATGGCTGCCACTTGACAATGCAGATATGGGACATTTCTATTATCGCAGAAAGTTCTATCAGACAACAGCGGGTTGGAGAAGTCATAAGTCAGAGGACACATACTGTTTGTGACCACTGGCGTATTCCCTTCCCTTGTCCTTAGGTTCTCTGAAGAAAAGCCAGCACTTGGGCCCCAGTGACATCTACCTGGATGACTTGCCCTCCCTGGACTCTGAGGATGCAGCTCTTTACTTCCCCCAGAGGTGCTCTGTTCTAGGAACTCTCAAGGGCCAGGGAGGGTGGGAACCTACCTCTTTCTTTGTATTTATATCATTGTCAACACCTTTGCCCCCAGAAACTGTGAGCTGGGAGCCAGGAGGTGGAGTGAGCCTTGCAACCAGAAGCTCCTGGAGAGCTCCAACCCTGAGCAAGTATCAGAATCCACCCCCAACTCAGTGACCGTCATAGCACTGTCCCTCTGTGGTGGACTGGCTGACAGCCGGAACATCTCCCAGGGTAGGTTTGACCAGCAATGGAACCCTCCCAGGATGAATGTGGTGCTCAGAGGATAGTGACAGCAGGGAGACGTGGCAAGGGCAGCTTCCCTGCTGTCCTCTGCCCTGGAGGCCTCTCTTGGCCAGCACAAGCTGGCCATCCTTAAGTACCTGTGAAGCAAATGTTTGCCCCAAAGTTGTGACTTTCCTATGATTCTTGGGGTGGGAGCAGATATAGAAACCACAGATATGGAGGACCCCTGCGAAGTCAAAGAACCAACGGGCAGGAAATATATGGTAGAGTGTGGCAATCTGTAGTTACAGGGAGATGGCAGGTCACTTGGTGTGTGCCAGCTTCAAACTTCATTCTCTGCTTGTGTGTCCAGAGAAATTCAACCAGCACATCGTCTCCTACCAGGATCTCACCAAAAACCCTGGGCTCCTGGAGGACCCGAACCTAGTGGTGAAAATCAATGAGAAGTAAGTAGCATCTGGGGCTGCTGGTAGCCCTCATTCAGAGGTCAGAGCCTTGCTGGGCATTGCCAGCCTGCGCCCGTCCCTTCCAGGAGCTGCGTAGGGCCCCATCCTGGCATAGATCATTGTTCGTGGATAGGTCGGGCTTGGTCACCCACAGCAGCCTCAATACCTATCCTGTCTCTCCAGGCACTATAACTGGGCTGTGGCTGCTCCCATGATCCTTTGCCTGCAAGCTTTCCAGAAGAACTTACCTGAGGTAATGTGTAGACCACCGCTGGGGCCATGGCTTGGAATTGAGTGGCCTGTAGCAAGCAAGCGGAGAGATAGGCATGGGGTCTCTGACCCTAAGAGGGGACACAGAGGTTTCCAAGCCTGCTTGTGTATCATGTGTACGAAAGCCCCACCTTCTCAGGGTTCCCTGGCCATGGGTGGATCCTACTGGATGTGCTCAGGACAAACCAGAGGAGCTCAGGACAAACTAGAAATGCCTAAACTAGGACATGCCTCCAGCAGGAAGAGTTGGGGTCTGAAAGATGAGGCTGGGCAGAGGAGTCCCCTCCGTCGCCTAAGACTGTCCTTAGCTTGCCTCTCCAGGCAGCACTGAGAAGTGCTTACTTGCTCAATCAGCACACATTTGTTGAATACCTGCTGTGGATGTGGCCCAGCCCTGCGACAGTCACGAATCAAACTGTCCTCACTCTAGGAAAATGGAGTTAAGGAAATCACCCAGCCCAGTATAAAGCTCCTCTGAGTGCTGGGAAGGAGAGGGATGGGGTACTATAAGGGTCTGTAATGAGAGGTGGGTAGCTGCGCCTGTGCCCCTGGGCACACTGGAGGGTGGGTGTGCCCTGAGCAGTTTGGAGTGGGGAAAGGACCCAGCCTCTTCATTCACTTCCACAAGCCCTAACTGGCCTGCCTGGGCCACCAGCCTTTGCTCAAGAGGTTGGTGCCTCACTGGGCATTGCCAGCCTGTGCCTGTCCCTTCAGGGAGCTCTTTAGGGGCCCACCCCAGCATGAATCATTGTTCTTGGGTAGGTTAGGATTGGCCAGAGAGTATTACCAATCAGATGTCGACACACAGCACCTCTTTTCTGCGACACAGCTCTACCTTCTGAGAAGGCAGGCAGCCAGTCTGCCTGGCTTTCCCTATCTTACGAGGATCCCCAGCGTGAGGCCTCTAGGAGCCCCACCCAACCTGGCTGGCATACCTAAGCCTTTGCCTTCCCGAACAAGGGTTCTCTATTCTGCATCTGTGGATATGTTGGTGTCACTCCCCAGGGGGGCCCTGGCCTGGGCTCCTTCTGGGGTCATCAAGCATAGGTCCGATCAGCATTTTTCACAAGGTCCTGCCGCCCCAATCAGATAGTAATGTGAACACGTAGAGAGGGAGGCTGTTCCTGGGAGCGGACTGCTGACTTCAGGAGCCTGTCATGTCTGTCTGGGAGTCTGAGGGCTGCAGGCTCTCCTTGCTTCCACGTGGCAGCGTCATGCATGGAATACCAGTTTTTAAGAAACTCCTGTAGCACTGCTCTGTGTGGGAACTGACTCACATTTGGAGGCCAGGCAGAGTCTGGGCTGAGTTAGGTCAGGGCTGAAGAACAGGCTTGGTCCTAGTCTCCTGTGCAAAGCCTGAGATCCCTACAGGGAGGTGAACACGCTTCCTCAGCCCGTGGATGTTGACAGTGTATTGCTTTAGGGTTGGCTCTGACCTTGGATTGATTGGGTACCCATGGGGAATGTAAGGTGGAATGTAATGTGGGGTGCAGAAAAAAACTACCACAGCCTTCATCTCTGTCCATAGAGCACCGTGGACAAGCTTGAGAAAGAGAAGATGTCCCGGAAGAGTGGGCGGTGGTGGTTTTCCTGGCGACGAAGGGATTTCCCAGCTGAGGAGGTGGGTAGTCAGGGACACACAGGTTGCTAAGCACAGGACAGAAGTCAGGATTCACCAGTGAATGTTCCTTTGCAGTGTGGTGTCCAGAGGGAGAAACTCACAGCCAGGGAGCGGCAGGGGTGAGTAGGAGCTCCTGGCAGGGCTCGAGCTAGAGCCTGGGAAGGAGCAGTACAGAAACAAGGGGCGTGGAGCAGCGCCCTTCTCCAGCGGCGGTGCTTTGTCCCTTTTTTGCCTGAAGCATGTCCATACTGCACAGATGGGAAAGCTGGTATCTAGGAACAGTAAACACCCCTCAGCCAGGAAATGGCAGAGCTGGAACAGGTACTCTGACTCCTGGCCTGGACACAGGGCTGCCACTGTGAAGGAGAGGTGAGGCCTCTCTCTCCAGCTCTCCAGGACATGGAGGTCGGATGTCTTGGTTTCCTTTTTTTTTTTTTTTTTTGCTCTGCAGTGACCCCATCATGTGAGATTGGGTAGAAGGTGACCAAGGATAGGCTAGCCGAGACCAGTGCATTGGGTGTTTTAGGTCAACGTCTCCAGGGCAGGCCCTGCATCTGGACACTACCAGGCAGCACCAGTGTCTGCCTGCCCCCACTGTGGCACTTAGAAGGGAGGGTAGTCTTTGACAGGACCCAGACAGGCCCCAGGCTGCTCATAAGCTGAGTTGAGAGTGAACATCTACTTGAAATACTGGGCCTTCTGCTGGGGAGGTGCCTGAGTGTGGGTGCTGCCTGCAGGGAGAAGGCGGAAGTGCCAAGCAGTGACGATGATGCCCCAGTGGTCCTGGAGGCCCCCTCCCTGTCACCTCCCCCTCCAGCCTACACCCCTACCTACAAGAAGTCCCTCCGCCTCTCTTCTGATCAGATTGTAAGTGTCCATTTGTGGAGCGAATTAAAGCTTCTGGCAGGGGTGAGCTAATTAGGTACTTGTCCCTAAGGGCCACACTGAAGCACCGGTCCCCAAAGGCCAGAATCTGTCCTCTGAGTATGCTCCTGAATAGCATCTGCCTGAATACCAACACTTCTTCCACACCAACCCGTGTTTACTGGTTGCTTTGACTGAGACATCTACTTGTAGCAAACAAACTGCTTCTGGATCTGCCCTCGGAACTTAAAGAATCAAATGCTCCGTGCTAGGAGTTCCCTAAGCTTGTAACCAGTGGCTCCTGTAATGAGAACCAATTTTCCTCTTGAGGCACCAAGTTCAAGGAAGTGCCCAGGGAAGTTTGAGCACTCCAGTATACAGCAACAACCATCGATCTGATACTCTGGGGCTCACTTGCACTTCAGGACCAGCCAGGGCTTGGAAGTAACTTGGTTTTGGTAGAGAGCTGTTTCCCTCATCCTTCTCTATGGCCCACGTAGAGGACAAGGCCTCTCTCTAAGGGAAGGTTGAGTCAAGTATGCTAGCCAGTCAGGGGCTTCCTGTGAAGATCCTACAGGCCCCCCATCTAACAGCCCAAGCATTAGGATCGCCTTGGAAACCTAAGCAGGGAGTCACAGATGTGACTTGTCTTGAGAGTCACATCCTAAAGAAATGATGTGTGTGTGTAAGGGGTTGGGGGAGAGGGGAGTCAGAGTGGTTTTGCCAGCATTGTGCAGAGCACAGATCAGCAAAGATACCCTCTGCCCTGTGGGTCTGTATGCGGCTATCTTCAGACCCTTTAGGACCCTTAGTACCCTTCCTCTGTACTGGGAGGAAGAGGAAACTGAGAGGCCTGTGAGGGTCAAACCCCAGTCTGGGTAGAAAGGGCTAGACAGTGCTTGGCTATGGCAGATCACAATCCCCTCACCCCTTGCTTGGCCCCAGCGGTGCCTGAACCTGCATGAAGGTGCCAATGATGTGGTCTTCAGCGTGACTACCCAGTACCAGGGCACCTGCCGCTGCAAGGCCACCATCTACCTGTGGAACTGGGACGACAAGGTGATCATCTCTGACATCGATGGCACCATCACCAAGTGAGGCCCTGCTGAGCACAAGGAGGGCAGGGCGCGCCTGGGGACTGGCCTCTTTTTGTGCTGGTTGTGTGCAGGAAGGGGAGCGTACTGGAGGCCCTCCCTTCCTAGCAGGCTGTCCTTGGGGTTGGAGGCTTGGCCCCATCCATGGAGCATTAGGGCTATGTGGGACACCTTGAGTGACCTTTCCTTTCTGACTGCAGGTCAGATGCTCTGGGTCACATTCTACCTCAGCTGGGGAAGGACTGGACACATCAAGGCATCATTAGTCTCTACCACAAAATCCACCTGTGAGTGCTGGGTTGGGACTGAGGCAGGGCCCCCATGTAGGAAGGGATAACAGGATGTCCTCATCGACCCTGACCTCTGCCCTGGAAAGCCAAGCTTAGGGACCCACAGGGGCCACAAGGGGGTCAGCCTGGCAGATCCATGAGGCACTGAGACCTTCTCCCTGGTCCTCGGTTCTCCCGTGAGCTATCTGCCTATTGGTCCCAGCTGGGAGAGGAGAGGCCTGACCCCCTCAGGAATGCTCCTGAGCTTCTCCTAGCAGGGACAGCCATTGGGGCCATTTCTTCCAGGCCATTTTCCTTAAGTCTCCTCACTGCAACCTGTCTGGATTTGAAGGCCAGACCCGTAGGGTTGGGTTAGCTCAGCCAAAGCCAAAGCCAGTGGGTAGGGTAGGAGTGGCAAATGTCCGATAACACTGGGCCACCCCATCGCCTCTTGCAGAAATGGGTACAAGTTCCTGTACTGCTCAGCGCGGGCCATCGGCATGGCTGACCTCACCAAGGCATACCTGCAGTGGGTGAGCGAGGGTGACTGTGGCCTCCCCAAGGGCCCCATCCTACTATCTCCCAGCAGCCTCTTCTCTGCCCTCCACAGGTAACCACCCCACATCTGTGTGCTCGGTCCTTGTGGGGAGGGGCCCGTGCCTCTCCAGCCCAGTCTAGTGTTTGTTCCTGAGTGAGCTAGAGCCCTTGCCTGACCCTGCTATCTGGTTGCTGCCCCTCCTTCTGCCCTCTCCCTGCCTGTGGCCATGGCTACTCTAGAGAGGTGATCGAGAAGAAGCCAGAGGTATTCAAGGTCGCCTGCCTGAGTGACATCCAGCAGCTGTTTCTGCCCCATGGAGAGCCCTTCTATGCTGCCTTTGGGAACAGGTCCAATGTGAGTGTGCCCTGTTCCCAGGGGTCAACCAGTCCTCCCTAGCCCCCGTGGCCTCACTTTTACCACCTGTGTCCTCCTTGCTCCCCACAGGATGTCTCGGCCTATCTACAGGTAGGCCTACCTGAATCTCGCATCTTCACAGTCAATCCCCAGGGAGAACTAATCCAGGAGCTCATGAAGAGCCACAAATCCACGTAAGGCCAAACCCTGCCACACGGCCCCTGTGCTCTGCCTTGGTCCCTCCTGGGCCCCAATTTTACCTCCTTTCTTGGTGGGATCCTGAGCTCTCTCTTGTTGTGGAGAGGTCAAGGTGTGACAGTGCCTCGGCCTCTCAGTGTCACCCTGTTCCGCCTGTAGGTATGACCGGCTTGGTGAGGTGGTTGAGCTCCTCTTCCCACCTGTGGCCCGTGGCCCCACCACAGACCTGATCCACCCCGAATACAGCAACTTCCGCTACTGGCGGCAGCCATTACCTGCTGTGGACCTGGATGCCCTGGTCTGAGGAAGCCCCAGCTGCCTCTTCTGCTGCCTGCTCTGGGACTGGGTGTCTGGAGGCTCAGTAGGCTTCTAGGCTACAGAAGAGAAGGAGGGGCTACACACTGGTTTGCAGCCATAGAGGCCTGCATGTTCCAGACAAAGGGTATAGCACAGTTCTAGATCTCAGTGAGGCCTCGACCTGTAGCACACCATTGCTAGGCATGCTGGGACATGCCTGTAATCCCAACTACTTGGGAGGCTGAGACAGGAGGATTGCAGGTGAGCCCAGTCTAAGCAACTTAGTAAGACTATCTTAATACAAAATAAAAAGTGTTGAGGGGAGAGCTTAGCCAGTGTGAGGCCCTGAAGCCCATGTTTAGCACTAAAAAAAAAGTCACCTAGGCCCTTCCAGGGTTTGTCTTTGATGTGTCACTTTGTTATCCCTGCCACCCTAGGGCCTTAACCTCAACACAACAGGTCAAACAGGAGGGCCCTGCTGAGACTTGAGGCATGTATGCACAGGGGAGAAGGTGTCAACAGCACAGGCTGAGAGGCATGGGGAAAGAACGGTGCTCGAGCCAACTCTTCGGGAACCCTAGGTTGAGCCCTGAAAAGCATCTCCTCCATGACGCTGCCCCTGCCCACAGCTCTGAGCCACCAGGCATCCTTGCTTCCCCTCATTGGTACCTGGGTATCAACCCCAAACTCTGGATGCTCCAGGACCCCTCTGACATGAGGAAAAGGAGACTCGGGTCCCACATCATTGGCATCTCAGCATGTTGCTTGGGGACTGACTCAAACCTGGCCATGGCAGGGCAGGTGTGCTGACTACCTCTGAGAGTCAGTGCATTATGCGGCTGCCCAGCGAGCTCTCACCTGAGGCAAGAGGTGACAGCCCCAGCAGCCTTCCCTCACACTGCCTTTGATGAAGAAAAGCACCTGTAGACTGGCTGAAAGCTTTAATCCAGAACCTGCCCTCTGCCCACAATGCCAGAGAAGGGCACGGCACCGAATGTTCAGAAAGCAGAAGGCAGGGCTATGGGGTCCTGCCAATAGCACAGGAGGTCCGTGCTCCTGTGAGAGAAACCAAGGCCGACAGCCTGGCATGGAGGGAGCTGTGCGGGCCTGAGGAACACACACTGCATTTTTCCAGTTGTGCCCTAATGGTTTCATACCTGAATTTCTTACCACTTTGTGATCATCTTGGCAGGGTTGGGGTTTTGTAAGGGTGATAAAAAGCAAGGCCTAAGCCCCTCCAGCTATGGCTTTCTCAGGGTCTGGCTTTTAGGCCTCACTGTATACTAAGACCACACTTAGGAGAGAGGTACTGACCTGGGGAGCAGTTGATTTTTTTCCCCCAAATGGAAAGAAGAGAACTAGTGCCCTGAAAATGTCTTTGGGGAAAGAAAAGAAAAAAAACTGTGGTCTCCGAACAGATTGTGTGGATCTAACTCTTTGGTAGGAGTCTACAGCTGCCTGAGCCCTCACTTTCAGGGAGGAGCAGAAAGGTGAAGCAAACCCTCAGTGGGGTCTCTTATGCTTCCATTCAGTTCTGAAGGATGTGTGGGGAGTTGGAAACCTTTAGTGGCTTCCGGTCCTTGGTTCAGAAACAGCATCCGTGAAGCTGCCAGGTGTGAGGAGAGTTCAGTGGGGATAATTTTCCTGCAGAACCCTCATCCAGAAGGCTATGAGTAGAAGCCAAAGGATGAGGGAACAGAAATCTCCAAAGGCTGACATTACCCTTTGTAATGCAAAGGGAGCTGTAGACAGGCCCAGCTGATGGTGGGCATGGAGAATTTGCACAGTTGCTAACTCTGATGTCTAAAAAAAGCAAGTTGCAGGCCATGGAATGTGTGCTCTCTGAAGTCCATCCTGGCCTTCACGCATGACAGCCTTGCCTTGATCACTATCCTGAATTGTCTAGTTTGTGCAGCACTGATGACCAGGACAGTCACAGAAAGCTGGGCTAAGATTATTGGTCCAGTGGCCTCTGAAGTGGCAACTGGGCCAGTCCAGGGAGGCTGGGTCGGGCTCTGGGGCGACGTTCCCAGGGTTGAGGTGATCTGGGGCTGGGATTCCCTCCAGCGTGCCTAGTTGGCTTGCCCTAGCCTTGCCTGCTCAGCCAACTGGGCCCGGCAGTCCAGCAGGTCATCTCGGAGGCGGGCAATGTCCTCTGTGTGCTGGGCTAGTGTGCGGTTCAGCTGGTCCATGTGGCCCCACAGGCCCTCCCTGAACCTAAGTGGCTCGGTAGGCAAGCTGTCCAGGCCGCCAGCCAGCAGGCCGAGCCTCCTGCACATGCCTTCCACTTGTGCCACCCGCTGGTCAAAGTGGCCCACGGCACGCTGCAGCTCTTGAGCTGTGTCCTGGCAGCGGCTCAGTCCCCTGGCCACGTTGGCCATGCCAGCCTTGAGATGTGCCAGTTCTCCCCGCAGGTTCAGGACCTGCCTATGGCCAGCCTGCAGCCTGGAGCCTTGGCTGCTGACCTGCTTCTGGATGGTGTGGACTTCAGCCTCCACCTTGCGTTCTCGTTCATCCAGAGATGTGTTGGCAGCCAAGAAGGCATCTGAGTACTGGCTGACAGAGTCACTGAGGCCTGTGAGTGACTTGCTCACTGAGTTCAGGTTGACCTTCAGTAGAGTGATTTCACCTTGGAGTGAGCTGCTCGTACCTTCTGCCAGCTGCCCCTGGACTTCAGCCACAGTGCCATTGAGCTGCTGCAGCAGAGCCGTGTGGCTGGCCACCTGGTGTAGGAGGGCCTCGCTCCGGCTCTGCCAGGCCTTCACCTCTGATACAAGGTTGTCCAGGGTGGCCGAAGTGGTACTAGGAGTGCACGAGGTCTCCAAGGAGACCAGTCGTTGTTCCAGCACGGCTAGCTCTGTCGGCACAAGGGGCCGCACTGATCTGCCCAGTGGGACGCTGTCATGGTTTAGCTCTCGAATTAACGTTGCCAGGCGCTCCTCTAGGTTCTGCACACGCTCTTCCAGCACGGCCCCGAAGCCACCCACACCCCAGCCACCCAGCTCCATCCTCACGCAGCAGCTCCTCACTCCATTCTCTGTCCCATTGAGGGTCTCTAGGCCCTCAAGAAGCCCATCCACGCCTCCTTCAAGTATGGCAGCAGAGAGATGCTCTAGCCCATCCTGGGCTGGGGTGTTGGGGCCCTTGTGGGCCTCCACAACAGCCCTCAGGTTCTTCTCGAGGCTGTCCACACGGGCACTGACTAAGGCCAGCTGGCTGCAGCAACTGCCCACACTAGCCACACTCAAGCCTTGCAGCTGAGTGCCCAGCTGTGAGAGCTCCCGGCGCAGGGCCAGCTCCCGGCCATCAAGGCTCTGGTGTAGCCGCTGGCTAGCCGCCTGGCCCTCCTCACACTGTTGCCGTACCTCCTGCACCTGTAGGTCGCACTCACTCTGGATTCCTTGCAACTTCTGTTCAAAGCCATCCAGGAGGCTTCCCCATAGTCGCTGCAGCCGTTGGTCCACATATTCCTCTAGCAGTGCCAGGGAGGTCAGCGGGGATGGCGGGGCTTCTCGCAGCTGCTGCAGGTGAGCCTCGTGGCCGAGGGCGAGTCCATGCACCTCATCCAACAGCTGCACCTTGGTCCGTAGTGTGTTGCTCACTTCTGTTACTTTGCTCAGAATCTCACCAAGGGGAGGTACAAGTGGTCGTCCTGCTGTGCCTCCAGGATCCACACGCCCCTCAGGGATGACCCCAAAGCCCACAGGGGCAACAGGAACCTTGGGGACCGCAGGTATCTTGTTCAGGTCCTCATGGCTGACTACTAGGCCACTGAGGGTACTATATGCTTGTGCCAGGCGCTGAACATCACCCTCCAGGCGTTCCAGGCGCTCACCAAATAGTCCTAGGCCTTTCCTTCCTGGAAGAGAAAATGAGAGACTCCAGGAGCATCGCTGGCCCAGCCCTCTCAGGATACTGTGCTCCCAGGCCACTCAAGAGGCTTCCTGCTCTAGGCTGACATTTTCACTAGGCACAACTTCCCAGCTGCATAATCCTGTGAGACCCTCCCCAGCCTCAGGAACCTCGGTTAGGCCCTTCCCTGCTCCCGTCCCTGAGCCCAGGAAACCTGGGCACCTTGAAGGGCATACAGAGTTAGACTCACCATGGGGACTAGGGGCTGCCGGGCTATTAGGAGGCCTGAGACCTGAGCCCACCTGCCCCGAGGGAGTCTGGGGTTCAGGATTCAGCTGTGGTGGGGTGGCCCCGTGATCTGTGAGGTGCTCGGGGCAGCTTTCTCCAGTGAGGCCAGGGCAGCAACGCCAAGTAAGTTCTGTCACTGTCTTGTAGCCAACCTTGTATTTGGGTCTGAGCACTGTTCGGTACCTGAGCCGGGGAGAGCGAGAGAGAAGGATCTTACGCCTGAAAGCTGGGAGTCCTGTCCCCTGGCTGGCATTTTGGATCAACCTCAGATGCCTCCATAAAGCTGCTTTCTTTCCCCCTATCCACACTACCCCAGTGGTTTCTTGTTTGGTGCTTAAGGTGACAGACTAGTGTGATGTAGGCAAGCCTTCCAGGGACTCTACGGCCTCGTA
Source organism: Myocastor coypus (assembly GCA_004027025.1). NCBI lineage: Eukaryota > Metazoa > Chordata > Mammalia > Rodentia > Myocastoridae > Myocastor > Myocastor coypus. The sequence continues at coordinate 13,858 of PVJA010031300.1, read as the reverse complement.
GTGGATGATCCAGGTAGAAGCCCCATCCATCCTGTTTGCTTGGCAAGAAGGCTAGCAAATATTTAGTGCCAATCCTCCCAAGACCACATGAACTCTCATTAGTTCATATTGCCACAGAAATTTCATGTGGGCTCCAAATGGTATCTTAGAGAACAAAGCCCCGAGCCCTCCCTTGTGAGATGGGAAGGACTGGTGCCCTGGAGCTGAGGCTGCTGGTCGAGGGCTGCAGTCATTCTTGACTCCCACTCTGTAGTTCCTCCCACAGCTCTTTGCCTATCCTAGGAACCGAGCTCTGGTCCCAGGCTGGTGGGAGAGCACCTCTGATTTTCAGCACAGAGGGGAAGAGCTCCCTAGGAACATCTTACCTGTTCACCCTGACATAGTACAGACCAGACCTGCTTCTTGATGCATACTTGGACATTTCCAACTGCAAACCTATGCACTGTGTCTCTGTGCAGTGACCCTCCCACACGGCTTGCCTGGCTGGCCTAAGCCCCAGCACTCTGGCTTTCCCTGCTTACCCTTAAGCCGCCTTCTCACGGTCAACACAGCCCACTACACTAGATCTGCCCTGGTCCCTCCCTGTGGCATCAACCATTCCTGAGTGACCCTGGGTTCTCTCCCTCCCCCACCCTCTGCCTCTGTCCCTTCCGCCTAGCGGCTCTTTCCTCATTCCCCTCATCCATCTGTGGCTGATCCCCAGCTGCAACTTTAAAACCTAGAGGACCTGAGCCCTTGGTCTATTCAGGCTCAGGTGAGCTCTCTAGAGTACTGCAGCTGCAGCAGAGGTGGCTTTGCTCCCAGCTGAAGGCAGAAATGGGGCTTGCGCATGGGTCTCCCAAGTGCGAGCGAGGGGATGCACTCACGTGACTGTCCCGGGGCACTTGGGCCCCCATCCACATTGCCGGAACTCAGCCTTTATGTAGGTCTCTGCTCCCTCCTGCAGGACGCAGGTCACGTTCCTGTGCACAACATAGGCACAGAGGGCCCTACAAGGGAAAGCAGTCTCCTGGAGTACCCGGCCTAAGGCAGGCCCGCTGAGGCCCCTACCCTCTTTCCCCTACCTGTGGGTCTCAGCAGTGGACCAGTCTCCCATTTGTTTCCTCTGTTCTCCTTGTCCCTGGAAGTTAGGGCCCTTGCCTGGAATTCACAATATTCTGGGCCCTGGCCCAGCTCCCCTGCTGACATTCTGATCCCTGCATCCTCAGTGGATGCCACTGGGCTTGACATGCCAAACTAGAGCCCTAGTGTGGCTGCCCTCCCAGACTGGGGAACAGACCACCCTGGATTCTTCCGGGGGTGTGCTATCACACCTCCCGCCTCCCACCCCCACTCGTTCCAAGAGCCTCATCGGTGCCTCTGAAGTTCTCAAATCCCAACTTAGTGGCTCCTTGGAGACCAGGCGTTGCTTATTTCCCTCTCTGATTTGCCCGCCTTCTCTCAGAGGCTCACTGTAAGTTGGCCATGGGCAGGGCACTCTCCCACAACCCCTCTCAAATTCAACCAGAGTTCAAGGGCCTGAATGGACCACTGAGACCGCCTGTCACTTCCAGAATACGGGCCAGGACTCTGGTGCTTCCACCAGCTCTGTGGCCTCCACCAGCTCGAGGCTCCCTAGGAGTTGCTAGGATCAGGTTGCCCCAGGAGGAGTGAGGTCTGCAAGCACGGTTCCAGTCTCCCACCCTGAGAGGCAGAGGTGAGACAGGAGGCCCCGGAGGTGCGGGGGAGTCCCGCGTGTTTCCCGCGCAGACGGCCCTCGCTCTGCTCCCTCCACCTGGCCCACTACTTCCACAGTTTGCGCACCGCACAGCTGGAAAATGTTACTTCTCTGGAAAGGTTTCCGCGGGCACTGCCAGGATCCCAGCCGCCGCGCCGCGCCGCGCCGCGCCAGGCCCCCTCGGTTTAGTTTTCTTCGCCAGCCCCGCAGCCTCCTTGAGCACGGCGCACCCACTCCAGCAAGGGCTCAGTCCGGCCACCGCTCCTCCATGCCGCGGCCCCTGGTGCCCGGGCCTCGATGGCCCGCGAGGGTGTGGGCAGGTGGGAGCGGCGGAGCGCTGCACGAGCCCCAGCCCTCCCTCTTCCCGCCGCCGCCGCACTGCCCACGCTTACTTGTGCGGCCCCGGGCGCAGCCGGGGGCGCCATCCCGTCGTGTAGAGGCTGTAGCGGGAGGCGCCGGGCGGGACAGGCCGAGCGAGGAGCGGCGTGCCCCTGCCCTGCGCCCCCGTGAGCAGCGCCGCGACGGCGCAAAGCCAGACCGGCAGGCGGCGGCGACCCATTGCGGCCGCCGCGTCTCCACCTGGCCCCGGTCGGTGGCCCCCGCGGGTGTCCGCCCGTCACGCCGTCACCTCCGCTCTCCGGAGGGCTTCCCACAGCCACTTGGCGGCCCCCGCAACGCGCTCCCTTGGCCGCCAGGCGCTTCGCGGTGGCTGCGTCCCGCCGAGTGGCCAGCGCTGCTCGTGGCTGGGGCCGCAGAGGGGAGGCAGGAGGCGGGCTCTGCGCGGATTAGCATAAACTTGGGCCCGCGCCGCTTTTCCCCACCGGCCCCCTCCTCCACCGCCAGCCCCTCGCCCCAGCTCCGATCTGCTGCCCAAGGGGCTGCCTGCAAGCAAGAGTTAAGAAGGCGACAATCGAGAGTGGCTGGCGGGTGCAGGCCTCCGCGCCCTGGGAGGCCCCCCGGACACGCCTAGCTACTGCAGCGCTCGCTCTCGGATACCGGAGGAAAGGCAGAGACGCCGACCCCTGGGTTGGCCTGCGCAAGGGGCTCTCGAGGTACCAGCCACCCTCAAGATGAGCTGGCGTTAGAAGTTCATCGCGTGTTCTCGGAAACCAGGGCTCTGGAGCCTCGTTGATTGTGTTTGGGGACGCAGCAGCGCAACACGCCATCATCCTCTTCTTGGAATGACCCGACTGTCCTGTTGGCTGGCTGCCTCTGCCTCCTCACTCATCGTTGCTTGAGAGTGTGGGAGAGATGCGATAACCTGTAGACTCCTCTTGCCATCAACCTGTGCGGCCCAGTTTGGTGGCCACATCGCCCCTCTGCTTCTCTGATAGGATCAGTGTTGTTCCTGTCTCTGTGTGGGATGCAGATGTCCATCATCTCTCCAGCTCAGACAGGAATGGCCTGCTCGAGCTGGGGAGAGAGTTCAGCCGCGTAGGCCTGCATGGCAAGCACAAGGTCCTGAGTTTGATTCCTGGTACGGAAGAAAAAAAAATGTCCTGGGCTCTGACTCTGGCTTGTTACTAGCATCGGGGTGAAGAAAACATTCGGGTCTTCGCTGTGCCAAGCTGGACTTTCCTCATATTTCACTTCTGAGATTGATGCCTAGTATCCAATAATTGTCCTTTGGAGTCACCCTCATTCAACATCATCTCATGAACTGTCTAACCTGCAAGGCCTTTTGAATCCTGACTCTGTCACTCAACAGAGTGGCACTTCCTGTCCTGGTCTCATCTACACAGGTGACTGCAGCCATGTGTCTTTACGCAAGTAGCCAGCCGGTGTATAGAATTATAGGGCTCCTGGCCTTCCTGGAGAGACCTTTCTAAACCAGTGTGGAGATGTGAACAAACAGCTTTTGGGTCAGGTGACAGATGGTACAGGGATACTGAAGGAGCCACTCTGAAGCCCACCCCTATGCCTTGTCCTTCTGCCAGCCTCAGCAGCATATGAGTTCCTGGGAACAGACACCTGATCAAAGCCAGACTGTCCTCTCTCCTGGGCTTCAGAATTGTGGAGGAGAGGCTGAAGGGGATCTAGCTTCCAGATGTGGATTTCATTAATTTCTTAGGGTTGCAGTAACAACCAGAAATTCAGACGCTTAAAAGAGCAGAAACTTATTATCCCCTAATTCTGGAATGTAGAGGTCAGAATCAAAGTGTCATCTGGTCCATATGTGTGTGTGTGTGTGGTGTGTGTGGTATATATATATATATATATATATATATATATATATATATATATATATCCATACCAAGGATCAAAATTGGGAACCTGTACTTGCCACGCAGGCACAGATGCCATTGGGCTACACCCTCACCCTTCCCTTCCTGGGAAGAATTTGCTTGCCTCTTCCAGCTTCTGGTGGCTCCCGGAAATCCTCCAAGTTCTTTGGTTTGTCACTCTATTGCTCTAATCTCTGCTTTTATCTTTACATGGTGAGCTTCTCTTTTTTTTCTCCTCTGTGATTATATGTCCTTTTCTAAGAACAGGAATTGAATTTAGGGCCCATCTGAATCTTATCTAAAGTAAGTATATTGGTAAAATCCTGTATTCAAGTAAGGTCACATTCTGGGATCCACTGGATATGAATTTGGAGGAGAGGGGCTTTGTGTAATCCACTGCAGGGGCCTTTGGGGGTAGGTAGTGAAAGGACACCATGGCCTGCTGAAGTCATTGCTCTGCAGAGGTTACAGGGACCTGAGGAGGAGGCTTTGCAGGGGAGAGGTGGCTGGTGGAACTCAGCCTGAAATATGTAGTCATGGGACAAGCCATGGCTTTCCCTGTCTGCTTCTAGTGATCTAGCATTTGAGCTAGTTTGGATGGATTAGGCAAATAAATGATGCTTAAAACAGTCTCACACCTCCATACCCTTGGAACGTTCTACTCTATAATGTTAACAGAGATGCTGTGAGTCATCCTGCTGGGGGCCAATCCATAGTATCTGTAACATGTTCTTGAGCCTGTAACCACTAACTTTCTGGTTTTCAGAGAGCTATCTGAGGGAAAACCAATAGAGCTCAGCTCCTCTTCAGAGGCTGGTTGCTGACTGCTTGGCAGCACTGCCCAGCTGGCTCTGGGAGAAATTTCTCCCACCCCAGAAGCTGTGATCTTTTTCCAAGGGGTCCCACCCCTTCCTTTCACTCCCTTCCCCAGGCCCAGATGTAGAGCCCACAACTCACAGGAAGAAGGTTGGACCCTGCTAGAAGTGGGAAATGTCTATGTAACAGGGGGCTGGAAGGACAACTAGACTCCCCCTCCCCCTTTCCCAGGTGGCTGACATCAAAACCATGTTTCCTCTTTAATTGGAACAGTTTGGGGAGCCAGGGCCTGGGCCCCATCCTGGTGGAGGCGGACCATGTCAGCATAGGGAGATGCTTAGGGTCTTGGCTGGATGCATCCAGACCCTGGGGTCTCCCCGTGGGTGATGAGGCCACTTCACATCTGCCAGACAGGAAACCTAGGGAGGCCAGCAGCAGGGGAGGGAGGGAGGCAGACAGTCATGTTCTCCCTGCCTTAGCCTGGAGTTTCTCCACCTGGACAGAGACAGGCAAAGGGGCCACACACAGGAACAGAGTTTGGCCCACCCTCCACTCCACTATCACTCATGAGCACATACACAGACATATATTCTCACTGCCCTCAGTACCCCCATGACAGATGCAGCACCTCTCTCCTTAGGAAAATTGGAGGATGACACAACCATCCTCTATGAACATAACAGCAAAGTCTTGCATTTGGAGTCTACTCTTGTTCCAGCGGGGAGACATGGGAGAACCCTTTCTGGGCACAGGAATCTCCTATCTTCCTCTGTGGGCCTCTTGGAGCAGAAGGAAAGAATTAGCTCCCAAGGGCAGAAAAAAATCAAATATGGGTATTTGGAAGATGCTTGCCTGGTGGTGAGTACGGGCCCCTGGTGCTTGGCACCCCAAGTGACTGGGATACCCCTTCCCTGCCTCCATGCTTCTCAAAATTGAGGTTCCACTGCCCTGTCCAGGCTCCTTCCACTTCACCTAGGCGGTGTCTCTTGTCTTTTATCCAGGACTCAACATACAAGAACACATAGTTCTATGGAATGTAGTTCTCCTAAAGAGACAGAAATAGAAAGCACTCGCTCTGCCAGCTTTCTGGCAGATGAGCCTGCCGCTGCTCAGAGAAGCCGAGGCCTGCTCCCCAGGGAAGCTGGTGGAGCCACCCCTCCCCTGAGCTACAGGCTCCACACACTGTCCAGCCTCGAGTTCCTGTTCACACCTCACCAATCTCCTTCTTTAAAGAGTACACACTTGGGCATCCTTGCCCATGGTGCCATCTTTGGAAGTCCTATGCAAGAGTGTTGTGTCCAATCCCAGCATTTATTACAAATGCACCATTAAAAAACAAAAAACCAAAAAAGTGACCTGTAATTCCACAAGAGTTTCTAAGGTGGCTGTTTCCCTCTTTCACCTTGACAAAAGTGTAGCTTGTCCAAAACCCTGGGATAAGGAGACAGAGGTGCAGTCCAAAGATGAGGGCCAGACAGCCCACCAGCTTTATAGAAACTGGATTCTATAAAGCTCCAATAGTCTTCCACTGGGTGAGAGTGGCTTAGAAGCGATTTAAAAATTGTGCAGTACTGATGGGTTCTCACTGTGAACATATGCAAACCAGATGCAACCACGATGCAAATCATATGCAAAATATATGTGTGGGCCTCCCAACTACTGCAAATGCCAGATGTGACCCTTGGGGATTTTGAGTTTAGCTGAGTCCAGTTTCAGGACAGAGAGATGACCTGGACTCACTGGCCTCTTACAGATGGGAGGAATGGCCAAGTTATCAGATCCTCCATGCTTTCAGGGAAGAACCCAGGTGGGGCGTCATTCCAACTAGTTTGAATCCCAGGTCTTCCTCTTATAAGTTGCAGGGACCAACCTGGAGTCCTGTCACTCCTCTGAGCCTCTGTTTTTCTACTTGTAAGATGGAGCCCTTCCCTGCAGATTCAGTAGCTAGGCTCCTTGCTGGTCCCTACAATGGCAACTGTGCCCCTATGGTTGTGGGCAGGACCTTTTCCCAGGGTAGCACTTGTAGCTAGGGGATGGTAGTGTTGGGTGTGCCAGGAGTTCACATGCTTCTCATCCATTCAGAAATCTGTTAAGAGGACTTCCTCACCACAGGGCGGCTGGTCCACAGCCCAGCCCTCCTTAGCCTGGGCAGTTACACTCTCAGTCTTTTCCTTTCACTATAGATAACCGCTGTTGCTCTCATCTGCCCCTTGTGCTGTGCATCAGCCCTGGCTGATGACAGCCACCAATCCTGAGACTTTATGAACCTCCCATGGCCATAGCCAGTGACTGACTGATACAGGGACATGGAGGTTCCTGTTTGACTCCAGGGGACAGCTCAGAAGTGTGGCTTATAGTGCAAGCCCTTGGATCAGGCTCTACCTAGACTTGACCTGAGATTCATCCTCCCGTGTGCCTTTTTCTTCTGCCTGCCTCTTTATATACGGATTTCTCCTGGGAGCCAGCCGCGACCCTAACAAATCTCCTGAGTCTGGACAGGGAGGCAGACTTGCAAGCACGAGGGTCAGTGGACATGAATAAGAGACTACAGGATGTTGTGTCCTCAGAAGGGAGACTGGCTACATGCCTGAGCTTGGGGACAGAGTCAAGGGTACATGGTGAGCCAGGCTACTCCAGGCTTGACCGCATGTAGTGTCATGGCCGAGAGGCAGGAGGGAGCCTGACATGCTCGGAGAGCACTACAGAGATGTGGGTGGCCCAGACCCCTGCAGAGGTTGGCAGGAACCCAGTCAGAGGGGTCTTGAATCTGTCAGTAAAGGTCTGGACTTAACAGTTCTGCACACAGAACTCCCTGAAAAACTTCGTGTGGCTGCTGCTGCATGGACCAGGTATTAGAGTAAGGGACCAATGGAGCAGCCCTGCAACTGTCTGCCATTAGGCTAGAGGGACTGAGGGAGGGGAACAGGGCTCTCAGAACAAAGGGCTGGTGACTGATTTGGATAGTGTCTTGTGGATACCAGGCAGAGGCGAAACAAAACATTAGGCCCGGCCGGGGTAGGAGTGGCCCATGTGTTCCAGTTCAGGGCTCAGGGCTGGGGTCTGCACTCCCTGTGTCTTCTACAGCCAGAGCCAAGCTGAGCTGGGAGCTGGGAGGCCTTAGGAAGGCAGCTGCTGACAGAGGGTGTTTGGCACAGCTGGCCTGCTTCCAGTGGGGGCTGGAGCTGCTCCTGCTGGAGGGCCTGGTGTCTGGGCCTGTCTAGGACAGGGATGGGAAATGGTTACCGGAGCAGTAGAACTGCATGGGACCTGTGTGTGTGTGTGTGTGTGTGTGTGTGTGTGTGTGTGTGAGTACAAGGGCTTGGGAAGGGCTCCCACCCATTTTCCTCTAACTCTTCTATTCACAGGCACTAAAGAAAAAAACCACACAGGATTATGGGCTGGTGATGGAGGCAGCAGAGCAAGCATACAATGGGTGGGTATGGAGAGGCCAAAACAGGACACCCTCTGGGGGAGGGGAGGGCCAGTCGTTGCCACGGAAAGCTCATGCTTGGACAGGCAGAGCCTGACCACCCAGACCCTGTCCTTATCACAGACCTGCTTTGCTGTGACTTCTTAACCTGCGGGGACATTTGCTACTTGGTACAGGAATCATAGAGAAGCTGGCCTAAGGGTGCAGGGCTGGGAGGGGCAGACATGGATAAGAGTTGGGAGAAGTCCCGGAAGGGGCAGAGGGGCCTGCCTGGAGAGAAAGGGAGTCTGGGTGTAGTGAATGCTCTCTAGTCAGAGGGCAGGGCTCAGGCAGGAACCCTGCTGCCCGGAAGGGCTGTTGGCAGGCTGAGGACTGGGGAAGCTGGGGGGTAGTGCACGGAGAGGCCTGGTCTCTATCCCCCATGAATCTGCCCAAGACTACCTCCTACCTATCACCACCAAGTCTGACCCTGCCCTGTGCTCACCTAAGGTCTGGACCTGGATGTGAGGCCCCCTTCCTGCCCATGCTTGTTGATCAGATGAACTAGGTGTTTCAGAGAGGTCACTCTGTAGCCTTGAGGAGGATGCTGTAGGTCAGCTGGTGCAGGGGTCCCAGCAGGAGCTGCTGGAGACAGAGTGGGTGTTCTGGAGGGACTGCACCAGGCTGCTGTGAGCTGGCTGAAGAAGGATCAGGGCTAAAGTCAGTGTCATGAGTGCCACCCTGACAGGGCCCAGCTACTGCCTTGCTCTTCAGGCTAGACTATATATTTGGCATCCCCTCAAAAGGGTACTCAGCTGGGGCCAGACCTCTCCGACCCGGCTCTCTAGCAGCCTAGCCTTCTTCTCTAGCCTGGGTCCCACCTACCCACTCTGGCTGCTCACTGCATGACCTTTGGGGCCTTCCCCAGGCTAAACCTTTGGACCAGGCCTCATGGCATTAGTGGCCACTTCGAGACTGGGTTCTTCCCTTCTCTGCAGCAGGGGCAGCATCTTCCTCCCTGGCTGCATTTCATTCCTGCGCCTATTGCCTGATGCCGCCTCCATCCCCCTCCTTTGAGTCTCCGGTCTCATGAAGGGTTCCACTGCCCAACTAGCTGCCCACTGTGGAGTCTTAGAGGACGACAACAAGATGAGCAGCTGCCCTGCACGTCAGAAGGCCACGCTGGTGCACAAGCTGCAGGCCAGAGCCCTCGTTCTTCAGAGAGGATGGAAGGGTGCAGAAAGCACCTAGAGAGATTAGGAAGCCTGGTGACCGACTCCTGGTTTCTGACATGGAGGTCCCTTTTGGTGAGATGAAAGGGGTGGCACAAGTTTGGAGCAAAGTCCTAGAGGACAAAGATAGCTGGGGTAAGAGGATATATGTCCATAGTTGGGTGCTTTGTCTGCTGTCCCTTCCTAGCTCCGGGGTGCTCAACACAGCCCTCTAGTGGAGGATAAGGAAGCCCACTCCATGAACCTCTCACCAATGTCTTTGGCTCCTACTAGAGCACCAGTGGTTGGTGTTCTTGGTGACCTCCCTCTCTCTTCCTAGATAACCTGGTCAGAGGACATAAGGGTCTGTCAGGAAGACCAGGCAGCTGGCTGCTGCCCCTGAGGCTGTCCTTTTCTTTCCTGTGGCCTGGCACCTCCCAGGTAGCTGCTGCCCACTGCCCACCCTTTTAGCCTTGGGTCCCTGGCAAGCCCCCTCCCCACTCTTTCTTCCCAGCCTCTCTCTTGGTACTTGCTGAGTTTCCTTCTCAGGGGCACATCCTCTCCTCTCCCCTTTCTTCGCCTTTGCCTATAATCAGGAAGAACCTCAATGGCTCTTCAAGCCCCACCTGGAACACAAATTGTCAGCAACAGAGAACCTGGAGTTCCTTACCTCCAGGGCTCTGACTTCAGGCACTCTTGTTAAAAGTAATAAATTTTTTTAAAAAAAGAAATGGCCCTTGCTTCCTTTGTTATTGTTATTTTGTTCTGTTCTGTTCTGTTTTTAAGACAGGGTCTCACTACATAGCCCAGACTGTCCTTGATACTGGGCTACTGTGATACTCCTGCTTCAGTCTCCTGAGTGCTGGGATTACAGGCATGGTGGTGCCACCACACCTGGAAGCCTTTACTTCTTGTACAAAAGGGGAGGTGGAGGGTCAGTGGTATAGCTCAGTGGACTAAGGGCTCACTTAGGGAGGCACAGGGGCTAGGGTTCAACTTCTGGCCCTGCCTGCTGTGCCAGTCCACTCTGGGTGCTCTGGGTGCTCTGAGCACACTGAGCTGGTGATGGAGTCAGGCGTGGTGGCACATGCCTATAATCCCAGCACTCAGGAGGCAGGAAACAGGAGGATCACTGCAAGTCAGAGCTGCACAGTGCGACCCTGCACCAAAAAAAAGGGAGGGGAAGATAGGATTTTCTCCTGAGATTTGGGATAGGGATGGACAGTTATTTAGGGGAGGGCCAGAAGAGGGGAGTTTGAGAAAGTATCTACCCCAGCATCTACAGAGGCTATAGGGCTACAGGGGTCCACAGCCCCCGTAGGCATAGGCAAAAGCCTGGCTTGTGGGGTATATGGAGGCCTGCAGGGGTAGATCTTGGGAGATGGGGAGAGCCCAGAGCAAGGGCATGGTAAGGCTCAGTGCCCTCTGACCATTGGTTCCCAGGGGAAGACTGACTCAGAACCAGCAGAATCATGACAGGGTCTTCAAAGACTACCTGAAACCAAGTATGTGAAGTGTGAATGACACTGCAGCTTGCTTTATGGCTGCTTTGCCTTTGTCCCCACCAAACTCCTGTCCAAATTCAGTTGCCAGTGTGATGGTGCTGGATGGTGGGACCTTTTGGAATGATTAGTGATGTGTTCAAAACCGGGTTAGTTGTCTTCAGAAAAGACTGGGTCTTACTAGAGTAGGCTGGTGTTATAAGGTGCTCCTCTCTTCCCAATGCTCCTGTTTGCTTTTCTCCTTTTCTACCACTCATGGAGAACCAGAGCAGATGCCAAATTCACGCTCTTGACTTCCAGAGCCCTAAGCCAAAGCAAACCTCCTTCCTGTGTAAGCTGCCCAGGCTCAGGGGTTCAGTTCTAACAGAGACTGCACTCGTCCTGTAAAAAAAGAAAACCACACATTTGCAGGAAAAGGAGAAAAAAAATAAAGAAAAATAACTTGGCTGGCACTTCTACGTCTCCTCTTTGTCTGGCTGGTGTCCAGCTGCCCACCTGCCTGGCTTGTTTATAGATGTGCCTGTCAATATTTCCTACTCCTTTTCATTTTTTGAGTTTTTGACTCAGGTTGCCTGTGGTTTCCATTGGATTAGTTGAGAATTATCCATTGCTGTTTTCCACCAAAAACTCACAGGGACTTGAGCAATGATGGTACAGAGTTTTCCAGAGTTATCAACATCTGGCATCAAAATGAAGCGGAGGGTGAACAATGCTATTCTAAGCCAGCTGTGCCTTACTCAGGGAAAATACATGATGGTTGACTTTCTCCATTAACACACACACACACACACACAGAGTTTGGTGCCAATGATCGGATTTTCCAACTTTTGTAATCGGAAGGATTTAGCATTTGGTGACTTTTTCACCAGTTGTCTTGACATGTAAAAAGTCATCAAGGGGCTGGGGAGATAGCTCCGAGGCACAAGTGCCTGCTGGGCAAGTGCAAGGTCGTGAGTTCGAACCCTGGTCCCACAAAAAAAAAAAATAAATAAAAAATAAAAAATAAAAAAATAAAAAAAATAAAAAGTCATCAAGTCAGCTGCTGGCTGGGCAGCTCAGTGGTAGAGTGCTCGCATAGGATGCCCAGGCATTCCGTCCCTGGCACGGGGTGGGGGGGACGGGGAGAGCAAGCTGTAGAAAAGGTAGAATATTGTTTACAGGTAAAAAGCACAGCTTGCCAGTCAGTCTTTATGAAGGCATATTTGGGGAGTTGTTAATTGGACACAAAACTGGAGAAGAAATATTTTGGCCAATGATGGCCAGCACTAATTTCTACAAATTCTAAATGCAACTGCTAGGAAAAACAAAACAAACAAACAGAAAAATTTTATGACCATCCAGTGTAGATGTTTCCATCATAAATTGTTTTCAAAAACGTGGAACTGACAATAGATACCTGTCATCTTTATCCCTTGTTGTTTTATTTTTTTAAGAATTTTTGGGGCTGGGGAGATAGCTCCGAGGCACAAGTGCCTGCTGGGCAAGTGCAAGGTCGTGAGTTCGAACCCTGGTCCCACCAAAAAAAAAAAAAAAAAAAAAAAAAGAATTTTTAATTTTATTTTATTTTTTCTTGTTTCAGAACTTTTGTTTGTTTATTTATTTATTTTTATGGCCGGCTCAGCCTGCCCTGAGGGCAGGGCTGGTGCAGCATGTGGTCCCGGGGATCGAACCGCGGTCCCTGAAGCTGCCCAAGCTTTCCTAAGCAGGCGCCCTAGACCACTGAGCCATCCTGCCAGGCGCCCTTCTTGTTTTAGAAGCACCATCACATGCTGTTTTCCTTCAGGATTGACTTTGTCATTCTGGGTTTTGTAATGAAAAACTTCCATGGCCACTAACTACCAGTTAGTTCCTCAATCAAGGGGCTCTCTTCCTCTCTTCCTCCTCACCAGCCAACAAAAGATATTTAAACTGCTTTCTCAGTTTCTGCTTTTTAACTACATTTTGCCAAGAACATTTAGTGATAGGTTAGCACTGGCTTTTTATTGCATCTCTCTTGTTTAAAAGAAAATACTTAGTGTTCATAGTACACATTCCATCTGTCATGGGTCCCTTGCTGCTGCTCTAGCAGAATGCTACAGACTACAGAAATCGTACATAAAAGCTCATTTGACTCAGTACTGGAGGCTCAGAAGTCTAAGACTAAGGAGCTACCATGGGAGACAGCCTTCAGTCTTCCTGCTGTGCTATAGTAGAAGTACATGGTGGCAGTGGTGGGGAATTGATTAGAACTTGCCCATTCATGTCCCCAGTACATGACTTCAGCATGTGGTGCTGAGGATTGAACCACAGTCTCTGGAGTTGCCTAAGCTTGCCTAAGCAAGAGCTTTGGACTGCTGAGCCATCTCACCCCCGCCCCCCCCCGCCCCCTTTTTTTTTTGCTGTACCAGAGATTGGACTTAGGACCCTGTGCTTGCCAGGCAAGTGCTTATTCTACCGAGCTATCTCCCTGGCTCTTAATCATTGTTGAAGGGGCTCACCCTTTCATTTTTAATTTTTTAAAGTTTTTGTGGCACTGGAGATTAAACCCAGAGCCTTTGCACTGAGCTATATCCTCAGCTCTTCAAAAAATTTTCATTCTGAGACAAGATCTTGCTAAATTGCCCAGGCTGGACTCAAACTTGCCTCAGCCTCCTAGAGTGCTGGGAATATAGGTAGGCACCATCATTCAGCATCTGGTTCCACTTCTTAATACTGCAACAGTGGTGACTGCATTTAAAAAAAAAAAATTTTTTTTTCATATTGCGAACTGATCCATGGCCTCATGTGTGTTAGGCAAGACCTCTACCATTGAACTAAACTACCCTCCCAGACGTTTTTATTTTTTAATTTTATTTATTTATTTTTTTGTAAAGAATTTTTTTATTTTACTTTTTTTTTTTTTTATTGTTTCAGAACCTTTGTTTGTTTATTCACCCATTTTCATGGCCGGCTCAGCCCGCCCCAAGGGCAGGGCTGGCGCAGCATGTGGTGCCGGGGAT